>CALNHX010002685.1:0-171001 GCA_940337035.1 Agriotes lineatus
AAATGATAGCATATGCCGATGACACTGTGCTTTTCATAGAGGAACAAAACTGGTCTACAGTTAAGCGGGTAGCTGAAAAAAACCTCCAGATAATACAAAACTGGTTCTACCATAACCTCCTCACAGTCAATCTAAAAAAAACAAATTTCCTTTGCTTTTCAATAAATAAAATAGGCCAGCCTGACTTCAATAAATTAATTATACACGATGAGAGTTGTTCTATAAATGCAAATTGCGATTGTCAAACATCTATAAATTTAGTTGAAGAAATAAAATATCTGGGAGTTATTTTTGATTCATATCTAAAATGGGACAAACAAATACAATACCTAGTAAAAAAGATTAGAAAATTAATTTTTATATTTTTAGAAATAAGACGCCTTTTTAATAAAAGCCTTCTTAAAACAATATACCACGCCCTTACAGAATCAATTTTACAATATGGAATATTAGTTTGGGGTGGTGCGTATAATATAAGCATTAAATCTTTGGAAATTGTACACAAATTCATAATAAAAATTATTTTAGGGAAAAAGAGATGCTATCCTACCAACTTAATATATGACGAATTAAACGTATTGGACCTCAAAGGATTATATTTAAAAAATGTTTGTATTTTTATACACAAAAATAAAAACCTTCAGCAATTTGTAGAACATAGTTATGATACCAGATCTTCTGCCCGTCGGGATATTCAGCCTGCACAAATTACACGTACATTTGATAAAAAGTTTGTAACATACATCGGTCCTAAAATGTATAATATGCTTCCTGCCGATATGAAAATGATCAATAGCATAAAGCTGTTCTCATCAAGAGTAAATAAATTCATTAAAGAAAATATTGAAAAAATAAAAAAAGAAATCAAACCACCAGAGCTTTGACAGATTCAAAACATATACTCAAATATTACTTCAAATAATGAAACAGATTCACTGAAATTGCTTTCCCTCAGATTTTTCTATTGGTTCATTGTTGGCTGTATTAACCTTATATACTTATGTACCAATTGGTTTGTAAACCTTTCAGTTTCATACTTTTTGCATGCTTGTGTTTATATTTATATTAATAGGCTTTAGTTTTAAAAACTTCTGTTGGCACATACGACAATAGTCAGGTGCCATTATATTTTTTACATTTACTGTACATTATAAAAAAGAAAGGAAAGAATAAATTTATTTATTAAATTTATTTATTTATGATGTATAAAACGTCATCTTTAGTTCAACAAGCTAGCGCTAAAAGTCCTACTTTCAGTAGTGATTGTGGAAATAATAATTTAGTATTCACAATTATTATGATGTAGGTTAGTTCGCCGATTATTTATTTGTTGGTGTCTTGTCTGTTGTCACATTTTAAATGTTTGTGTGTACTTGGATATTCTTGACTTGGAGAAATTCGGGTTTGTTTTATGATTAAATCTGTAAACATATTGTAACTTTCACTGCGTCATAGATTTTGCATCTATCACCATTAATATTTATTATTTGCTCCTTCATCATCAATCACTAGGCATAGGGGTTGGTTTTCGTCTTCTCAGTATTTTTTTACCTTTATGTAGTTTTATGTGAACAACTTTAAAAACGAATTATGTTGAATCTAAATAACTATTACGAGATTTAATATTTTCTTCTGATAACTGAAAAAACCAAAAAGAAAAAGAAAAATATGGGAAGAAGCAAGGAAAAGTCAAGACCAAACATTTTCTGATAAAAGTGGGGGGAGGGGAATAATTAGAAGTATGAGCGAAAACCAGGATATTTAAAATGGGTTTATAAAAACAAACGGCAAGAACTAGGTTCAGTTACACTATAAATTACAACTGCGTAACAGAGCGAGAATTTTCGGAATATAAGGGAAAAAGAGTGTTCAACATAAAGTTTTAGCAGGTGTTAACGTATTGATACGAAAACTGGAACACATAGAAGAAGCAAGAAAAAGGTGCATGTAGCTGGTGAGGGAAATGAAATTAATTGATATTATGCTCCACATTACTGATATAATCATAGAAACATTGTGTCCATGCAACTATCAGTCATCATTGAAGCAACCTAAAGCGATTTCCGGAAACATTGCGAGAACGATGCCTCAGAGTTGAATCATAATCGATCAATTGTCGTCCTCTCGGGGTTTCCAAAAACGTTTTATGTTACAGGGAATACGGTTACAAAGAAGATGTTTTACAATTCAAACGGGTTTATAGTTAGTAAATTCCACAGCCGAAGCTGTTGAATCGAATGGATATGTTACAAGAACCATTCATGATCTCACATTCGACATGAATTAGTAGTAGAAACGCCAGTGGTATGGATTAAAAAGATTGTCAAAAGAATTATTTTAATACCACCATAATCATACTCAAGGGTTCTATATTAACAACTTTCCAAAGAGAAAACAAGGAGCACTTTAAGGTTCTACAATGGGGCCACTTTTATTCCCGCTATATGTCAACTGAGACAAAGATGATACGCAATATTTTACTCCATTGTAACTTATGGTACGTTAGCGTGGTATAACTGCAGGCAGAATCAAACTGTTGTTAAAAACTGTTCACTGCCTTTCTGTGTAAACACCAGAAAACCGTTACAATTTACTATGTTGCATAAATCTTGGTCGTAGAAACGTTTTTTTTTAATTTGAAGCGTCGTGTAAACGTAGCCCAATTGGCCGGAACGATGTGTTGCAGCTTGAATAGCGTTTTCTTCCCCAAATACATTCAGCACGGCTACATACATACATATATTTTTTGTGCTCCAAGTTGGCCCTTTAGTTTCTGGTATTTGGAGAGGTTCTTCGTAGAAGCTTTGCTTGTTGCGGATTCTGGGTTTGGTACACATATTTTGGGATACAGAACGTCCGAGTCTATTAGACGGAAAAACCATTACAACCTGTTAGCCGTCCTGGCCATAGAAAATCCTGCAGGCAAGGTGAGTGGTTAATTAATTTCGGTTGGAAACGTAGTACAATTAATTGATTGCTTCTAGCATTTCTAGCTTCACCGGGAGGTTTAAAACTTTATCTATTCCGTTTACTTTGGGGAGGTTTGCATTCCTTCCGTTCTGGGAGCATCATTAGATTTTGGGCCATATCGCATTGATCCGCTGGTGATCTCTGAAAGCACCCCCAACCTGCTACAGCATATCTGTGAGAGCCCATTTAGAGGCTATTTAATCAACCAGTGCAGACGCTTGATCTCTCAGATAAGTAATTACAACCTAATGAAATGAGTTGCCGGTTTTAAATTGGGTTAATGATATTCATACTGCGAGCTTCAGGTTCACTAATGTAGAGAAATGAAATTTGTTCTGAGTTTGTAATTTACATTTAAATTGTTTGACCTAGAATTGCGTATTTAGTTGTGCTAATTATTAGTGTAAAGTGCTATTGGGGGTGCATCTTCCGCTTAAGTGTCGCCTTCAGGACCTGTTGTTTTGCCTATTGTAGTGTTTGCCTAATAAATTCAATGCAATGTTTATGTCATTAACTGTCTGATTTTGTACTATTTCCTGCTGCGATTATTTGGTTTTATAAGTTCTCGACCAATCTAAGTATATTTGTTGTAATTAGAGACATGTTGGCGCTCATGGCATTTGGTAGTAGCATTTTATAGAGAACTCCACGCCGTCTTTACTGAGTCTATCTGGCGGGCCCTTAAATAGATTCTCGCAGCGTTGGGATATTTGAAAGGTTTTAGGAATAATATAGCTAACAATGCATCAAACGATTTGTACGCTGGGGTTGACTAGAGATAGTTAATACGGTCTTTGACCGTTAGTCCTGATGGAGGCATCTCCACGTCGGCGTCTCCGCTTTATGGAGGTTTTAATCGTTGAGGCACTACGGTCATATAAATTTTGAATTTATTTCTAACCTTTCGAAGATCATAAAGCACGCCCAGCAATAATTTCAATTAGAATTCTTAACTTTTTCCAACTGAATTACTAAGGGTTGTAGTTTGGATTGCATTAATATCGTTAGACACATTTAGAGCCGAGAATTGAAAAGGATCGGGGAATAAAGACGTCAAATGGTGCAAAAGGGAAGTGCGGCGCTTTCTTGCTGCTTGTGTATTCACAAGACACTTTCAGCATGAATCTTGCAAATTAGCTAGCGTATTTTGTTCGGAATAAAAAGACGCAAAGCCGGTCTGATAATTTGAAAGTACCTGGAAAGGGTTTTCTGTGCAAGCACAAAGGCAATTTCCATTACAGGTAATGGTTCTGAGCTGAACAATAGAGCAGCTTTGTTGATTTATGAAATATGCAAACAAGAGCTTGTAAGTAGTTTTGTGATAGTGCATCCCGACGCTTAATTTCAGAGAAATTCAATCATAACGAATCGACAGACGATTTGAGAAATTCTCCCCCGCAGAGATAACCCTTTATTTCGTCTTAAACAGAACACGTGCAGGCCCTGGATTATTATTTTGGATGTAAATTCCAGGCAGACCTTGGAGCAGCTTACACAGCCCTTCACTGTCAGATGCAAAATAGGGTAGAACAACTTTTTGGAGTTTTAAAAGCATACTGGAGATGCTTGAGATAAGGACGTGGGCTACATCTCCAATTCGAGAGCAGCGCGGTTGTTTATGCATGTGCTGTAGTGCATAATGGCATGTTACGACGCAGGTACACAAGCATTAAGCCGTTTTACTTCACATTCAGTGGCTCATTTCCATAATTTTTGTTGAAATTTGGGTGCGTGACGCCACTTGCTGCTGACACTGAAATTAAAACATCGAGAGCCAAGCGGAACAAAGAGTGGTAGATAACACCATCATTGCTGAAAAATGTTTGATTTAGTTACCTTTACGTAGTGTCTTTATGATCTTCCTGCTTTTTATCAAGCATAAATTGCGGATTAAACTATTATTTTTCTAGTCACACCTTTGCAGCAGCAACAGGTTTCAACATAAACGTGGTTGTTCCTTACACTTGTTAAAATAATGCTTTGGTGTGCGACCATTGATCCAACATTACCTTAAAGGAAATTAGGTGCGTTCACTTGTTGTTTTTCTTCTTCCCCCCTTCTTAATATAAGCTATTTAGTTGAGTTTAATCTATATGTTTCGTTGTTTTCCGGGCACGCGAGTAAGTGGCTAGTTCTATTCAATAGAAACTAAAATTCCTTTACCTTTCGTTAACTTGGAATAGTCATCACCGCTATTTGGTTCACCTAGTACCTATCTATAAAATGATTGTTGCGAACTTTAAAAGTTCGCAGCATATCGCTGCTAAATGTGATATGAAGATCTTCATCTTTAGGATTCATGATAGTTTCTTCGCCCTGATATCGTTGTTCTTTCAATCTTCAAGACTAGAATAATATTTAACACAGAATATCGGTCTTACTGCCTAACCATGAAGCTTTCCGTTGCTTAGCTATTTCTAAAAGCAGTCCATCTGCTTTGCTTTCTCAAAAACTCCTGTCGTCAGTTGCAAGCTCAGTTCAAGGAATTATTACGGGCTGAAACCGGTTACTGCCTCAGACAGAACAAGGTTCGCCAACGGATAGCTTAACTGACGCAGCAGTTTTTTTGCGCAATTTAAATCGTTAGATACGAAAGCGATGTTTTTATTTTTAGACGCGACCATGATGCTAATTTATAAGGCAAAGATGTAGTGAACAGATCCCATCATGGATGATCTACCCCACAACTTACTGAGATAAGCCTATTCAACGCCAGAAATTGAACCTACTCTGCTTCTGCTTTATTCTGAAGTAAGTTTTATTAGTATTTTAACAACTCGTACTGAATTTGCCTTTGCAAGAAATGAGAATAAAACCTAATACAGTAAATTCAACGCACCACGTTACATATGATTTCTATCTGCCACAGCTGGAAGAACCGAACCTGTGTCAACGTACCCTGAAACTATCTGCCAACGTAACGTCACAACGCCCAGATGCATACTAAGTAAAATAGTGCTGATGTTCACGCTTTTAAATAGCGATTAGCACACCCACACGGGGATAAGTTTAAAATGTTGATTCGTTAAGCGGTTGGTTCTTAGATATTCCCAATATATACAGCGCCAATATTGTATACAAAATGACCGCTAACAATTTCTAACATCGTCAACAGACAATATTATGAAATTTGCCGATACTACAATAATTTTATTCTTGGGAAGTGGCTTATATCCAGCGGAAGCGGTAGTTTGCCAACAAAACCATAAAAAATGCAATTCATACCGCACCCGACGAATTTTGTAACTGCATATTTTTATCAAACTGTCTTTATGTGGTATCTGCCTCGCGTTGCTCGCGTACCAAAAGATTTGACGTGTGAAGGAATTCTTACCCACCCTTCTAGCCCAAAACCGGCAGAAGCGTCCATAAATTTCTAGGTGACATAACATAATTTACAGTGGTCGTCGAAAGATCGATAGCTCAAACGCTTCTAAACTATGATCAAAAATTATTTTCATGGAATAGTTGCTAATTTATGATTGCAACTACGTATTTATAAATTAGGAAATATTCCATACTCCTGCCCCAGACGACAAAAAAGTGGTTGAACACCATAGTTGGGGGTGCCAATCGATGTGTAGTATTTGAAGGAATCCATGCACAGACTAAATAATAGAGGAGGAAGGAAGTTTCAGCAGAAAAGTTAATGCTCTACGTCATCAAAAGGGCGTTGCTATTTCACAAAGTAAACGATGTATTGATATTGATTAAAGTATTTGCGAACCTAGAGCGGATGCAAAAGAGAGTTTTTCTAATAAAAATTACACTTGTCAACCCAAAATTAAATGGTTTCTATGTTTTTTTTACATTGTTACTGGTGAAATTTATTTAGTAGATTATTTTTTGCGATTTTCAGGTAATATCTGAGGTGGTCACATGCCCTCCAAAATCATTCCTAATCCTATTCAACATTTAGATATGTTTCGTTTTTGTAATTTTCTGTAATCTGAGTGGTGAAATCAGGATCTCACGATATTTAAGAAGCAACTAACTTTTGACCGCTTGTCGTCTTAGGTGTGTGGCTATTTCGATTCTCTTGTACAGTCGTGTTCATTAAAGTGTTGTACAGTATTTGTGCTTTGTGAATATGAATTCATTACACAAAGTTCAAAAAAGTGTTGTATATACAAATATTTTGAAAGTATACATCCAGGTCTACTTAGTTGATGATACAGTGTGAGCCTTTGTTGATGAAAAACACAACTACCAATAAACTTATAACTGTCTGTGTACAACGGATTTTTGAACACGACTGTACCTTGTTGGACGCGACTATGATTTTTTTAGGCCTTATGATTGTCCTTTCTTTTGTTATTTGTGGAACCTTGTGTCCTTTTGGGCTTATGACATCTGTAGGTTTTCTGGTTTAGACTGCCGTTGATGAATGGCGCTTCAGAATAAACGCCCTTGCTCAAGCGTCATGTGGCACATCTGCTAAACACTCCGGCAATCCAGAATCTCTGCGTATATGTTTTATGATTAGTTTAATATCACTATTAATTAAGAAACTGCATTCTGTGTTCCTATTGTAACAAAATAGTTTAGAAACAAAGTCGTGAATATCTGACAAGCCTAGCTTGTGCTCCTGTGTATTTATGAAACTATAACTAAGGAATCACTAGAAAAGTAATTCATCGGTGCATTTCTTTTTTCTACCTCTGGCTGTAAAATAT
This sequence comes from Agriotes lineatus, assembly GCA_940337035.1. Classification (NCBI taxonomy): domain Eukaryota; kingdom Metazoa; phylum Arthropoda; class Insecta; order Coleoptera; family Elateridae; genus Agriotes; species Agriotes lineatus. Next base: position 7,647 of record CALNHX010002685.1, read on the forward strand.
TTAGTCCAAATAAATCTGTACTCATGTGCCACTTTTCAATGATTTTTCCGTCACTAAATAATTTTGAAATATTTTTCCATATCTTACAGAATTAGAAAAATTTGTTGAGATTTTAATTATTGCTTTGCTAGATGTCTTTCAATGCGTTAAATAATGTTTTTAATAGTTTCATGAACATGTCTTTAGTGACTGCATGTGTAGTATTCAGGAGATGTATTGAGATATGCAGCTACCAAAGCAAGGTTGCTGAATAGTTTATACAAATACGTTATTCCCGTGCTGGTTAGCCCTTTCGTTTGAATAGGCTATTGAGAATGCATGTTTGCTGCCAAATAACATACGACAATATCCCGTTGGATCTTTGAACTAATATTTGTGCAGATGTCTGCTGCTGTGTAACTTTAGATTCATGTGCCAGAATTGTTCAAGCTCTTAAACAGTTGCTGCACTGGTAATTTTTAATACCGCCAGAAACGTCTTGCAGCGATATCAGTAATTGGTAAATGTTGACTTTATGAGTTCCGCCAGTGACGTAAAGGTCCTACAACAATAATGTATCAGTTATTATGTTTTTGGTTAATAATGGCAAAAATACAATAACAAAGCAACCCTATATGAAAGTAGGACACCAAATCCATCAGTTAGCTATGTTTATTAGGTGATTTTCAACTGCTTTCGGATGATTAATTGTTAATTTTCAGTCATTGATGTAATGGCATGGTTTTCTTGTATCCCAATTTCATTATTTATCATTTACTGAAAGCCGCAGTACTGTTTTAGCCTATGTGTAATAAATTGAAACTTACTATACTTCAATACCTCACGAATGCCATTTCAGGTTAAAACTATTTTACTATCTACAGCAAGCTTGAAGGGTTGCACGCTGCCAGCCAGTGTGGTGGGCGTGGCCTTAAACTGATAGCGCAAGTAGAAACAACAAAAATTTGTTTATTATTGTCTATTAGACATAGATTTACAAAGAATATTTCACCATAAACGATCATGTAAATGTCTTCGGAAAATGGACGTATTCAATGCTGGAAATTGCGCTTACCCTGCCTTTAGTTTTTCTGGAAGAAGTAGTTTTACTTTTCTGAAAAGTGTATTGCATTTGGCTGTAAAGGAAATAAAGCTGAATTAAGTTACTACGCTTATATTATAACACACCACGTTACACATGACTCACAGAAGCCACTGCTGAAGGAGTCGGACCTGTATCAGGTTGTCCTTAAGCCATCTATATGCGTGACGTCATAATGCAAAATACAGACTAAAGAAACTTGAAGACCTGACAGCAAGTCAGCCACAGTTTCAAATAGCTACTAGCACATCCAGATAAAATTGCGCTCTAAATTAAGGTCGCTAACTGGTCGGTTCTTAAGTATTCCAAACGTACCTTTGCAGCGAAATGATTATCTACAAAATTGAGGGTAATCGTGCACAATCAATATTTTTTTACACACTGATATACAGATACTTAGCTATAATGAAGTAACTGATGGTGCACGACAAGATACGAGACATTTGGATTCGGGCTCAAAAGCTTTGTCGGTCGGAGGCTACCAAAGCTTTATGTAACCACCGGGCTCGAAAGATGATTTCTTGGCGACGGCTAGACCGACAGATACGGACAAAAATGTGTGCACCACCCAGGATAGAAACATGCGAGAATGTAGTCGAATCTAAGTGATGTGATAGGGGAATGCAGTGGAATGGCTGATATGTGTGACACAAATTCTACGTTACCTTAATTGAACGTGAATGGAAATTCAAGTAAGTGTATGTTTGGGAAGCGGTTTATTTCGGGTTGAAGCGTTAGTTTTCCACTACTTCGTAATAGTTATTTATACAACGAGTATCTAAAATGCCACTTTTTGCATATGTTAGAGGGTTTAAAGAATGGTCCGAAAACGATTTTTTTAAACTCACAAGGACAAAAAAGAAGCTTTAGATACGAGTATTAGACACAGGTTTTTCGACTGCCACATATTTCAAATTGAAAATTAAATGGGAGTCATGTTAGGTATACTTTCCTTGTTTTAAATTTAGAGTTTACCAAATTAATAAATAGTTTCGACAAAAGTGTGCACTACAATTACATAAAGCTAAAATAACGTGTTTAGTACATAGTATGCAGTAACATTCATGGCAAACAATGGCCTCCTTTAAAAAGTGCTCCTCAAAAAAGGTCTTTCCAAATAGGTAATTCACTACACGCATGGGTTTTTCATGATGTTGATTACAAACACAAAGTCAGAATTATAGTAAGCAAAATGGTGAACGTAATATACCGGTCACAAAGGTAAAAAATTATCAAGCTACAATGAAAACCGGTAGACGGGCGGGCTACAAATATCGCTGATTACAAGTTCGAATCAATGTTGTAGCTCCAGTATGTCGACTATACATGTAAAAAATGATTAGGCTTTGATAAACATTTATATACAAGCGCTTTAGAGGTCGTTATTAATAATTAAAAAAAGTTAAAATTATTTTAAACTGTAAAATAGCAGATGTAATATATTAGAGGCACTTGCCAAAAGTATATTAAGTTTTAAAAAACAGAATTAGAACCTCAAATAGCTGCTTATTCCTAAAGAAGACAGTGTTAAGTAATAATGAATTAATAACTCGTAATAGTTCATGTTCCTTCGCATGTACAAATCAAATAACATCATAACTGTATTTGAAATACGTTCACATTTAAAGAGCGTCAAAAAGACACAGAATAACTGTCTTTAATACACGAACATTAAACTGCTTCGAAATTCGTCGTCTGTATTTAAAGTATGAAAACCTGGCTTTGCAACTTACATACGTTTTTATTTGACCATAAAGCGCATACTTTGATGTTTGCAAAATTTTCACAACGAAGACTAAAACGACCGCTTCTAGCTCAAACTGCACACATTTTTTGTAGGGGTTTACCTTGGAAGTTGCTGCGTAGCGAACAGGGCTGGCAACATAACCCCATGAATACCGCGTTCCGTGGGACCAAGAATGCAGCGGGAAAGTACTTACCTATTAGCTATGGCGTCTCTCTGACTTCACGGCACGAAATGGAACCTCACACAGCTTCTTGACGATGTCACAATGGCACTCAGTATTTACCCAGAAATGGCAACACTGGCTTGTTGCACACAAACACTTATGCAGTAAACTTTAATTTAGTTTGCCGTTGGTAGTCGGCTATAAACGTGCGATTATAGTGTTAGACCCGCTGCCACTGCCCTAAGTTCCTTGCAAATACTGTTCGCTTATTGCTGCATCTATAGTATCGAGCGCTTCACACGCAGAACAGGGCCGTACTCGTACTTTTCGTTACGTTAGATTACAATAGTTAAGCCTAATTAGCAATAAGAAAGCATGAAAACACAAACTGGCTATAAACGTATGCAAATACTAAAATAAACAATCCATAAAAGACGGCCAGATGCCCGTTTAAAAGTGAAAATATTTGACATATGCTAAAATAAATACTATAAAAACTCACTGTAAGCTGAATGTTTTAAAAGCATGCCTTCCTTTTTAAGTGTTTTCGATATTAAGTTGATCAAAACAGCAAATACAATATCATCTTTTATATATGGGAATTGTCGAACATATTTTCTTAACTTATACCGCTTTGATTTAACATACAATTAAAACTTAAATTAAAGTTAGGTTAGGTTAAGGCAAGCTATGCGTTTCAAAAATTATAGGACCGTATTAGTAACCCGTTCTTATTTCAGAGTCGTATTCCTGAAAATTGCACAGGACTTTGCTGTCGATATGGAGTAATCATGCTGTAATGATCTTTTTTGTATTCGTGTGACACTCAGATATTCGCAAACAAAAAATCAGTGCATAGCTACTTTTTTACTTCCTTTTACAATAAAGGAAGTATTGGATTCACCCCAAAAATTCGAAATTGAGTTTTCAACAGATTTTCACGTTTTAGAGTTCCCTGAACCCAAAAAACAGTTTTCTTTTCATTGGTCTGGCTGTGTGTCTGTCTGTCTGTCTGTGAACAGAATATCTCAAAACGAAAAGAGGTATGGCGTTGAAACTTCATATATAAGTTTTGTCTATTATGTAGATGCGACAGCAAGCTTTTGAAGAAAAGCGCATAACCGGAAGTAGGTGTATACTCTTGTGATTTTTCAGTTTTTTTAATTTTTTTCAAAAACGGTTCTAACGATTTTTTCAAACTTCACATTTTTATTACATTTTTATGTATATTGAAGTGAGATAGGTGATTTTCCAGTTCAATACTTCTAAAATGGGTTTCTTTTGTTTTTTTTTCTAGTTTCTTTATTCACTCCTCTTTTAAATAGAACACCCGGTATATTATTACATTTTGAATTCAGCTGAAAATTCTAGAAAAAATTTGTCTCTTCACCTAACGCTCTATTTTGTACCGTTTTTGTAAAATTTTTAATTTTTGAAAATTTTTTACAAATGCTAAAAAAATTTAAATCAAATTTTTGGCTAATTATAATATCACTGTACAAGGAAGTTATGTGCGTGTATCAATTTTTACGTAAGTGTTACTGTCTTCCCCCTCCTCCTGAAACTGCGTGCACATTAATTCAGGGGGTGCGAGCATAACTTATGTTACCTTAAGTAAGTAAAGTTATAATGCCCAGGTCCGGAGTCAAACTCTCACCCGAGCGCTCTTTCTTTGATTGTGACCTCAACTGCAGTGATGTAAGCCACCAACCCACTGAGGCCCCCAACATAATAGACTCCTATCAGCAGCTATTTCTTGCGCGTTGCGTAATATAACAAAATAAACTAACTCCCTAAACTTAAATTTTTGAAAGATACGGTGGGCTTTTGATTACTTGCATAAAAAGGCAGCGAACAATGCTTTATTTAATTAAAACGAAAATTAAGTATAGTTTATATCAGTGTTAAAATATTTTGTACATAGTGGTAAAAGCAATTGCCATAACATTTAATTAAAATGCAACATTTCACTTTCAAATTTTCTCTGATTTATTGGGTGATGTGTGCATTCTAGATGAAGCCTAACTTGGGTGCATAATGAACACGCAGCTGCAAGGATGACATTAGGCTTTTCCTCTCTTCAAATGGATGCATCAGTCACCCCTCTCCTCCCCTAACAGTTAAAATTTTCGAAATTGAACATAAATTCTTTTAAGTTTTGGTCAGCGTTTTGGAATTGGTCCCTATTGTGCGGCGCCCGCCCGCTCCAGAAGTAACGTCCATTAGTTTCTCCACAGCCAAGTACTTACCTTTATTAACTGCTACTAAGTCAAAAGTACCTATTCTTATTCAAGATTTGACAGGATAAGTACTATTTGCCCTTGTTCATCTAGCTAGCTCAATGCCCATGAAACTCTTATACTTTTTTCTAGTTGTAGTTAAGAAGTGTTACTATTTGCTAAACACAGAAAGCTGACACGCAGCTCAGTTGCTCAAAATTAGTTTCAAACAATATGGATAATGTGTGCAATATTTCGCCGCGTTGCGTTGTAACCAGATACACACGCTACAGAATGCAGCTTGACGTCTTGAGTCAAACCAATTGCCTTGGTGTGGCTCTTTACGGTTTTGGACCGCAATATGACATAAAATCGAACCCGCCTTCAAAGTCATGTGCTTCAATGGGCATGATGCACCTTGATGGCGAAGCTTTCAGCTTGTATATAAAGCGACTATTACTATTCAGGTTCCTCCGACTTACGCAGAGATCTGATCAAAACCAAAACTCAAGCATCAGAAAATTAACTTTTCTTTTTGCGTCACTAATTGCAGGTTTTGTGCACGACCGCATTCCACCATCGCTGCACACCCCATGCTTTTGTTATTCACCACCAGCTTCAATGATAATATTTTTCTGTTGTAAAACATCGTCCGACATCGTGATAAAACCAGGGCGTAATTCGCCCGAATGCATGCGTATTGGCGTCTAAGTGGAATCTATTCAAATTCAAATATTACAATGTAAAGTTGATCAAACTGGTTATACTGGTACACAATACGTCTTACAAGCTCAATGGGTGGTTTCACTCCGCATGAGCAGACATTGTCCATAACAAATAAGTAAACAAAATTAAAGTTGTCGGTAGAAATTATAAGCATGTTAAATGTGTTTTTACACGAAAAAATGGCCAGCCTGTATATGCAAATATCACAATAAACAGTTCAGGCAAATGAGGCCAGATTTCCGTTTCAAACAGTCATACAGTAACACATTGATTAGGCAAGTCATGACGGAATAATGAGCGTAATGAGTTACTGTTAGAGCTTTATCAATGCAGAAAATTCGAGTACCCAAGCGTTATGCCAGCTTTGGTAGCATTTATTTACGACGAGTTAAGTCTGAGCAGAGATACCGTAAGTCGTAATAATGTACACAAAAAGTAAAGAGATGGATGCTAAATTTGTTAATTTTCAATTTAGTTTATCGCTTACTGAAAACATCCAATGTGTAAGTTGCCTCGCAAAATAGTTGATATTGGCAAATTAACGCAATATTAAATTGGCACCGCAAAGATGCCGCGATACAGGTACATAATATCACATGTGCAAACAATTTTCCCGGAATAGTGTTTGATTTCTACATCGCTATTAATTAGTCTACGTATAATATGCGAAACATGACGCTTATTATTGCGATCCTGCAGCGGTGCAAAACCCCTGCATTTGCGGTAATTCGGCTGCCGTTTAATTATTTACATCGATGCCAGGCCGCTAATTTAAACGTAACCGGAAACTTCGCAACACGCAACGCCGCGGGCCGCAAAAACTAGCAAAATCACTTTGGGGCCCCGAGATTAACGCGACTAAACGCAATAAAAATACGCCGAGCAAAAAGCACGGCTTAAATATTTCTGTACGCGCAATTTGTCACATCTCACATCGCGGAAGCGCCGCAATTGCAAAAAACGCGCCCTTAAAGCGCGCGTCTAGCGTATTACCCCCATACAAACCCTTTTTCTCCACTTTATCCTACTTTCGCCGAAAATTATGTGCCATAAAATGCTCACATAATACAACGTTTCATAAGATAAGTTGGAATTTGCAAACTCTACACGATTAGCAATTTAATAAAAGTGCCGTGCGCTTATGGAGGCCTTTGTGCACCCCTCCTGAATATATGAACCCGCCGCAAACTTTAACTCTGTTAAATTCTCAACTTCGGTCTTCGGGGAGCGGAGATATCATACTTACGATTTAGCTAAGTGCGCTGCTTGCAAAATTGTTGCTCGAACAAATAAAATACGCTTCCAGCGCGGATACTAATTGTAGCTCTGCGCTTTCGTCGGCTCCGAAAGTCGACTCAAATATTGAAATCGCGGGATTATTGAATTCCCGGTAATAAATGGTCGTCGGAATTAACGCGGTTCAAAGCGTTTTTAAACTCGGACCTGAAAGCCCCTGATTGCGACTTCACTGTGGAACGACGAGTTATTTACCTGCAGATTAGCGCTTTGTCCGAGGAAAGTTAAAAGTTCATACCTGCCGCAGGCACCCTCGACTTTAGAACTTTTAAAAATCTTGAAAGTGTTCTTGAAAACTGCAAGCGATCGTCCAGCCGAACTCAAGAGGTTTAATGTGGGAAAGGCAATAGATTAAGAAACGACAAATGCATCTAAAATAAAAAATATTGTAAACAAGTGACAATTATTATCAGACGAACATTTTGTATTTTAGAAACCAGAATAAACGGCTGCACTTGCACCAAAATAATAGCAAGGGTTCTGTAACGTTTTGTACTGTTCGAAGCGATAACAAAAATGTTCTCAGCAGCGGCAGACTTAATCGACGATTGCCGGAGTAACAAAGTAACCTATTGCAGAAGTTAAATTTGATTGTAATTTTGTGATTAGTAAACAACCGTTAGGTGTGTACCAAATTTAATTTGCTTTGTGCATATTTGTTACTAGTAAAGGGACACTACCACTTATATATGTGCGGTATCTGGAAATCGGTCAAATAATACGATAAACTGTGCCCGTTTTTTTAAATTACGTATGTGCTGGGATGCTTCGTCGCGTAGTAGTTCTTTAAACACCCGATGACATAAGTTTTTTGGTAGCCCCCTCCCCCGTGGAGACAATAAATTCCAATGAGACGTTGTGTACGCCTTGCTATTTTATAGGCTGATTGCCCTGTAGCTCATCTAGCTGGCTCAGTATCCACACACTTGCACTTTATTTCAACTCACGGAAATCAAAGGTCAGTATTTGCTAAAACATAAAGTTGGCCAGCTTCTGTAGTTTCACAGACTGAAACTGACTTCAAACGACATGCGCTAGCACATTCCTTTACACATTCTCCACAAAGCCTCGAGCAAACGCCCATCGTTTAAACTGCAATCATTTTCTGCATCTTTGCATGTTTGGGACTAATGTTTAAGTGATTGCGAACCCCGTTGAAGAATCTATATTGAATCCTATACATGCAAAATTGATCAATGCACGCTCTACAACACAGCCGTACTAGAGCACTTTCAACTATGCTAAGTTAGAATGATGAAATTTAATTAACAATGTAAAACCATGCAAACACAAAGTGGTTATATAGAAGGTGAGTGATTAGTACGGGAAAGCTCGATTGCTCTAACATCGCAATGAAACAAGTGTCATTGTATACAGGGAGTGCAGTTTTTAAAATTATATTGAACTATACAGGGACCTCGATTTTTGCAGAACCGCATTAAACTTAAGTTTTTAAATAACACACCCTGTATGTTTTTAAATATTTGGATTAATCCTGTCTCAAGTTTTGTAAAAAAAGTTTAGTTTTTGGAATTTGCTTAAGCCGTTCTGGAGTTATATTCTTCTGTAAAAACGTGCCCTTGCTAACACTTAGTCAAAAAATCGCAGGGCATTCAGTTTTTGGGGTATTAAATTGAGATTTTGCGTATGTCTAAAAAACTTTTTGCAGTATCAATTGGTGGCAATAACGCCGATATGTTTTTGTTTGTGGTGGGCGAACTAGGTTTACACCCACTGCGGTCTCAATGTACCTATTGTGTTACCCCCAAGTTATGTGTGTGTGCATATATTGTGTAGTTTTGTTACACTACCTCATAGACCAGTATTTAGACTGCGGAAGAAATTCCGACTATCTATGGATTTAAACAAAGGACTTGCTTATTGCCTAGCACCCTATCCACTGCGTCACATAGGTGGTTCATTGTGGGGTTTCTTTGCTGTAGTACGTTAATTATTAGAAATTTGTGAGCGCCATAGCTTTATTTTTCAAATGGCAGCTCACTATTTGATTTGATTAATCAGTCGTCTTCAGCGTCTCAGTTTAATATTTTATACCCTACATGTTCTATTTCAAAAATTTATAGTGGAAGATATAATTCGCGTTTTTTTAAATAGCGCAAATATCTCATCAATACCTCCACATTGTGCCAAGTAAACCAAAACTTCTTAATCAATTTTTGCTTGATATCGTCACAATCGCACTTGTTTCACGTCATGTTTTTAATTTGCGGGGAAAATTAAATTAACGAAATAGGTATTGGGAGAAACTGAGAAAAACCCGCCCACACCAGACATGCAGAAGTTAAAAACTTCCGCAACGTGCAAAACAAGGTTTTATCATATGCACAATTATACACAGGTACCCCAAACGTACAGTAAGAAACTTGGAACACAAAACATAATATGTTCCTTATTGTACAGTCGTGTTCAAAAATGTGTTGTACAGCGACAATTGTAAGATTATTGGTGGTTGTACTCAACAAAGGCTCACACTGTATCATTAACTAGGTAAACCTAGATGTATACTTTCAAAATATTTGTATATACAACACCTTTTCGAACTTTGTGTAATTAATTTATATTCACAAATCACAAATGCTGTGTTGTTTAAGGAACACAACTGTAGATTTAGGGTACTTGTGTATACTCGCATACTTGTGGATATTATAAAATCTTGTTTTGCACTTTTCGGAAGTCTTTAGCATTTGCGTGTTCCAATGGGGGTAGTTTCTCCCAATATATCTTTAGTTAAATTTGTTCTGGAAAATTAAAAACGTAACGTCAAACGAGTGCGATTGTGACGTGCGTCAAGCAAACATTAATTATGAACGCTTGTTTTGCATGGCACACTGATACATTTTTTTTTTCATAAAAGCAAATTATATCCTAAACTATACATTTTTGCTATAGAACATATAGAGTGTAAAAGATGTAAAGTTACACGCTGAAGGCGACTAAGTAATTAAATATGGGGGTGACAGTTAAAAAAATTAAGTTATGGCGCATCCAAGTTTCTGAAGTGAACCTTGTTAACATTAATTATTCGTTGGATAATCTCTCAAGAAATCAAAAATCCAAAACTGCATTAACACATCTGCCGACCGCTACTATTTAGCTCGAGCAAAGGCGGTCGTGTGGTACTTTCAGTTCTCTAATTAAATTAATTATATAAGACCGGTAGATCGCCAACGAATTTTGACAATAACGACGGGTATGCTCCGGCATAAAACGAAAATTCGTAAACGCCAGCAGTTCAAATCTCCTGAAAGAAAACTCAAACAATCATCGTTACCAATAACGCAATAATAATAATAACCACATTTAAATATCACTGTATAATTGGCATAAAACATAAAACATACAGTACAATCGACAAATGATTTAATATACCAAATTTCTCAAGCACTCGTAGTGAACTTCCAAACTTGCGAGTGCGCTACTAAATGCCGGAATATTCAAAAACTGGGATAATTTAGGAATGCCAAATGGTAATACAATACAGTTTCAAATTCTTACATCATTGAACAATAACTTACCGGTAATTGCACAAAAAATTAAAAAGGCGCTGAGCGGCCGTTACTCGCCTTCTTGCAATGCTTCGGGAAAATCAATATTGGGATAACGCACGCCGAAATGCGGCTGCACAAATTAGTGATCGGAAAAGCAGTTGAAAATCGCAGGGCGAGATGCGGCAGCACAAAACTACTGATCGGGTGAGAAGTTTTCCATTCATTCACAGATCGTACTGTGCGTAATTGTTATATAAATTTAGTTAAAATAAAACCTGAAAGCGGCTGCTTTCGAAACCTAAAATAAATGCTTGCAAACTTTTGCAAAGCGACACACAATATAAAGCGGAACTCACTCCGAGCATCAAAGGTTCGGTGCGGCACGGTGTCGAATCCGCCGGAATGCGACGAGAAGAAACGAATCTCTCCAAAATTTTGTCCAATCCACGCAATACTCCGCTCTGCAGCGAGGACCTAAGACTTCCATAAATACCAAAAACTGAAGACCCGTACACCGGCAGGACAAAAAGAATCAGCAATGACAGCACCAAAACATCTCTGCGGCGTTCCGAGACGAAAAGGGCTCACTCAAAGAAAATAATGAGAGCATCGAGAGCGTTCCGGGCGCCTCGCGGTCAAGCTAGGCCAAGAAAAGCGTGAAGATCACGATAACTCGCGCCAAAGAAATCGTAAATTATTGGAGGCGCGAAACCAGCGTTCCGGAGCACAGGGAGTGCAGAAAAATCGTAGCAACCTGCCACAGCAAAGTAACTCCAAAATGCATGTAAACGTTCTCACCAAAATTTATTGATTGTTTGAATAAGTATCTAGAAGTGCACGTTTTTACAGACAAAAATTAATAACACCAGAACAGCTCAAGCAAATTACAAAAACAAAACTTGGGAAACTGCAATCTGATTTCCTGTATACTACAGCAATTCGTTCATTTCGACATCTTTAACGGTGTAAGCGTAATCGGAATGTATCGTTCTATTGACTTACTCTATATGTAAATATTAAAGTAAACAATCCAGACAACAGCGGCCGAATGCCCGTTCCACAGTTCAATCTCATTTCGATTAGGATTTACTTCGCCGAAGCGATTCCAAGCGCTCTTATCTAGTCAAATTCTTTTGTGCTTACATACTGTTTGTTCGTGAAATCTGTTATAAGTAATTATATAGTGATTATTTGGATGTAAACTTTATACCTGTGGTTGTATTTAATTGCATTCAATACGTACTTTAAGAAATGCCATTTCTCATTTTTTCCAAAATGATCGATTTTCTCCAAAATATCTAGTGTGTTGCGAGTTTTTAAATTGCACTAAAAACAAACCGTTTGGTATTCCACCCCTAATGTTATCAGTGATATAACTATGTATTGATTTTGCTCTTCGTTTGACCTTGAAGGTATAGTTTCAGTGTAGAACCATGTCTCAACAATCAAGACAAGACCAAGACTAGTTTTGAGGTCTTAACAATTTTTAATATCGATTGTCACTCGCTACTTCTTTCTCAATATTTTCAAATTTATTTATTTCCAGTACTGAAGTATATTCTTACCACAATAACAACCTTCTGGAAAGATTGAAGATTGCAGCTTGATTTCACGTACGCTTAGTAAGAATCGTCAGTCCTGAAAATGTAATTTTAAGTCAACCTTGATGGTTACATTCCCAAATTCTGAGGCCGCTGAAGCTGTCACGAAGATACGACAGAAACAGAGCCTGGCACTATCTTGTGTAATATTTCGTTCTCCAGCCAGCCTTTAGATTTCTTGTGCTAGAGGAAATCAATTTACGGCGGCAGAAGAGCTCATATCGGCAGTTCTATTGTGCAATTTGGATGAAAGCTTATCTGGCTGAAAATGCACACCATTCACGCCAGACAGCATAATTTGCGGCGCCATTTTTGTTGCGAAACTAATTTCATGGTCAGGAGCGTGAGCTCTGAGAATGAAACGATTGGACGTAGATAGCACGAGAAATAAGGCGCATTCCAATTTTGTAGATTTGCACCCGTAGTAATTGTTGTATTGCCAACAGTGAGAACTGCGTGCCAAAGATTTAGAGCTTCTTTCACATCAGATTACGCGAGAGAACTCTATATAAAATTCAAATCAATCACGAAGAATATCCTATCAACACAAATGTGTTCCTGGATATGATTTCTGATGTTGGCATTCGAAGTGTTTCTATTATATTACAAGATAAAGTGCTCCACTAAATCTCATTTCCAATTTTATTCTACAGTTGATGCGCGTTCTCGAAAACATACAACCGAAATATTATTTTGCCAATGATGGCTGTTTATGATAACCGTCAGATATTTGTTCATTTTACTACCACTAAGCTGTTGCTATAGCTGTGGCTTGAATAAAAGCGAGTAATTTCTATCACTTATTAAGGCGGACAACTATTTTAATGTGGTAAAAGCAATGCCGATCGATATACATTTCCTAAATTAATTACAACTATATATTGAAAACAAAATATCTCCCATTACACGTGTAGGTTGTAGTTCTTCGTTAGACGGAACAACTTTTTCTTTTAACGTGGATATTTTTCTTATCCCTTACTTCGACAAGATATATTTCCGCCACGGCGGAAACCCTATTTTTGGAATTTGTTTCATTTTTTACTTCTGTTGTAAGAGCAGACACGCTATCTTGTAAGTCCATCAGCAAAACGTTCACATTAAACTGAATCCCGAGTTTATTATCACTTTCTGTCCTTGGAACATATCACTTTGAGGATAAGGGTCGACGTTTAGAAACCTGACGTTGTGGATGAGTTTCTTAGTAATTCCAAGATATTTTTGTGTTTATATTAGTAGACTTTGTGTATTTATATTTATGTATTTCTCATAGCTACACAATTGAGCGTGCGTTAGGGTGATTCCTTAAGTTCATATCTTTTTAAAATGATATTGGACATAGTTACAAAAGAAATTAAATAATAAAGCATGAGTATGAAATGATAACGAAATATAGACAGACGGCGATACTGCTCTAAAGTAAAAATGTCCTTACAAAGAACGTTACATGCTATAGTATTCTCTCTCTCCTTCTCCCTCTCGTTGACAGTTCATGTGATTCGCTTGATTCAACACATAATCAAAGGAAGAGTCTTCCGAAAAAATTTGACTGCATGGATGTGACAGCTGCGCGATAGTTAGAAACACAAAGGATAAGCTGGAAACATTTGAGATATGGTACTGCAAACAAATGCTGAAAGAGATCTGGGTAGACAGAATATCGAACGTAGAAATGTTTCGGAGAGTTAGAGAAAGATGAACTCTGATGAAGTGCATACAGAAGAGAAGAGATAAATTGGGCGCTGTGTGCGACATGAAGAACTCTTAAGAACAACCATTGAAGGAAGAGCGGAAGGATAAATACCTGTAACAGGCTGACAAGGTTACCACGGCCAACTAGTGCAATTAGCGGAACCTTAAACACAATGAAAAGGTGTCTACTTGCGACAGTATATCAGTCGGAAAAATGTTTTTGTTATTATTTTAGGGCGAGTCGTCAGGCAGCTATACAATGAGAAGGTTCCATCATGGCAAATCTGTCTTCGGCTTTATTTTCTTCGAGAGAAACTTATTTCTTACTTTTCTGTAAACGCGTACTGCATTATGATTTAGAAGAAATCAAACAGGATGAAATCTAATTCTGATATATTAAACACACCATGTGATCACAAATCTGTTCGGGGTAGCTGCGAGGCCTTGACGTGCATCTGAATTCTTCAAGAATTCCACCTAAGCCTGACGTCACAACAAGTTGCAGGTTAAAGAAAATAATATTGATAAGCTGACCGCTTTTGGCACACCCAAGACGGCGATATGCTCAAATTTTATGTTCACTAATCAGTTGATACGTAAAGTATTCTCTATACATGCAACTTAAATAGCGTCTTCAAAATGAGCTATAATGCATAAATGCCCCTGCAATCGTACAATGTACAAAGTATAACGAGGCGATAAAACCATATATCTAATACTTACTATATTGCTAGCGGCTATGAGTGGGAAACTGGCCGATGAAGTGAGACACACAACCAACTCCTTCATGTATACGGTGAGCTGTGCGCAAGCGCGGCGGCGTCGTCCGCCCAATGGGGAAGTGGTCCCGCCCAATGGGGAAGTGGTCAAGTTTAAAATTCGCTTCTAAAGGCGGAGTTCGAATTCTCACGCATGCGCACGAGACGCGTTATACTATAAGTGAGACTATGTCGGCGCCGTAATGTTTTCTGAAGTTTCCAGGCCCTACCAGCAATATATGTGTATTATATATATGGATAAAACGAAGAAATGGATTACTGACGATTGACTATAACACGAGACTGGCGCCGATACGAGAATGGAGTCGAATTTAAACGAGTACGTTGCTTGTGGTATCCGATTCGGCTAAAATATTGAATTTCTACGATATAAGAGCAGAACGTAAATAGAACTTTAAATATTACTGCGCTTAGGCAAGCTTATATGCATGCGTCAATGCCGCCGGTACCAAAACCAATAAAGACTTCTACACGGCGAATTAAATCGCACTCTCAAAAGGACTAAAACCGAGAAGCGCGTGCTCACTCAAATGTAGGGTCGCAATCTGTCGTTCAACTCAAAAAACTCCCTCCGAAACGGTTGTCTGACATGCCTTGCCTGAATTGTTTGCTTTAATACATAAATATAGAGCCAAATTGTGTTACATGCTTTTCTTCATTAATTAGTTTTAATTAATGTAATCTGGCATAACAACACGTGCGAGTACAGCTGTGTGTGTGCAGTGTCCGATACGGATCAACGGCGGTCGCGAGGACCCGAGAGCACACGCTTGTAAACGACTAGAAGTGAATTTCGCCTAAGCGAACTAACTAAATGTATTTGAGGGAGCGCAGTAAATAGAATTTACTGCACAAGTGTTTGTGTACAGCAAGAAAGCTTCTGAATTTTAAGTGAAAGGCAATTTAACTGTATACTGAGTAAATACAAAATTGCGAAACCTCCAAGAGATTTCTCTTTATTATTGTACGTGTATGTATTTAAAAAATAAATAGATCTATGTTTAGTTGTATAAACGAATTGGCTTTTCTTGTTCTGGTAGTTTCATCCCGAGAACACTACAAGTGCGGGCCATCTTCCTAATTTAGCAAATACTGACCTTTCCTCTCCATGAGCATATTAGTTTACGTGAGAAAGTTGGATTTTCTATTGAATATTATTTGAATTCTGTTTCACTACGATAATAGTACAACTGCAGGCCAGCTTCCATATTTTTAGCAGAGTTTAACATTCTAGCTACGGACTGATGTACAGTAAGAGTTTAATATGTACTGGGATGGATAAACAACACGAGTAAATAAGTTATAAAAATACGACGCCGTACTACACGCCTTATTTAAATTTAACGTACCAACGAAGGAGTTATCAAAGTTTTGCATACTATGTCATTGAATATGCTGTTTATTGGGGAGGGTAGCCACATTCTGCTAAATCTGCAATAAAATAAGCTAAGTTCTCTTAGTTAATTATGGTAAACGGAAGTAGATTTGTCTTCCGAAACGTTCATTTTTCAATATTTTTCGTGTTTATTCAAGCATTACAAAAAAGTTTTCGAGATTCTGAAAAGCCTGATTTTACCTACGCTGGCCTAAATTTAGTGGCCTCATGGATTCAATAAACTACATTCCTAAATTCTTTGATATTTCGGATACCTTCTATAGTTACTCACTCAATAGCTTAATATAGAAGTTTCTTGTTTTTCTTTCTTGTTTTCCAAACTTTTACATGCATTTTAACTCATACCTGCTATATACGTTAGGATGCCATTAGTTCGAGTTGTACTTTTTTATATTTTTTTATATAAACTTTTTGACCAGAACGGCGTATTTAGCTTTTATATATCTCAATTAGGTTATGCTATTATGTCTTGTATTTCTTTCTGACCTGCTCTCCTATATGTACATCATAATTTTTTTCGTCTACTACTAACTCTTACTTCATTTCTGTTTAAGTAAATTTCTATACCCCGTTGTCATAGTCTTTCCTTGAGCGTATTGCATTAACTGTAGAAATTCGTAAAAATGATTTCTTTTATCAGCTCCTTGTAGTATTTGCCTATTCACCTTTTACTAACCGTCGTTTCAATTATACTTTCTTTTAAGTAAAACGCATTAAGCATAATTTTTGCAATAAATAAATGTATTAATTATAAATTACCTAATACTGTTAAAAATTAAGAAATTTCTAGGTTTCAAAAATCAACTACGCGCGAGGAAACGAGAGAATTTGCTGCGTCCAATGGGTTGTGCAAGAGAGATGGAGTAATGCCCAAGGTAGATACGCTGGCTGTAAAGAATCGTGCAGGCGGGCAAATTCAAAGCAGTTCTGGGTGAAGCTAGCCACAGAATTATCTCAAAAGGTGCGGTACGTCAAGGACACTTAGCGAATGGGCTACTAGTTCTGTTTTGCTAATTCGAAATTTCGGAGCACAAATCTGGGAAGAGCTTGCTAAATTAACCATGTTGTTTCTTCGACTCTCACTCAGTAGGAAACCCGGGTATCCCTTGAATATCGGTTGTAGCGAGCAACGGAAACCTAGTAAACCCACAACATTTTAGAAAAAACCTTTTCCTTCGGCTCCTTTTCGGCTTTTCCCCATTCAGGAGTTTATTATCTCTGCCCAAACCTTTCTGTTATCCCAAATCCTCTTTCTAATTCTTTTGCTTCCATACAAATGTTTTCCATGTCTCTGGTTTTCCTAGATCTCTTTTTCTTCTAGGTGTTCACCCTAGAACCTTATGGCATTGGCTGTAGATCTCTGGAGTTCTGGTAACAAATCGTGTGATTCCTATTCCTGGTCATATAGCTTCTATCTGTATTCTGTCTGTCTATAAATGATCGTTTTACGTTATTTAGTTCTTCAGCTTTAATTGTATCTCTGAACTTGGTTATTAGTTATCATATCTCTACACGTTTAGTAATATCATTTCGGTAATAAGAGATTATTATTCCATCTTAATACGACATAGTTTTTGTGTGTGGTTTTAACAACGTCATTTTATTATTTGTTTCTTTTAAGCTTATATTGCTTGCATTTATTAATCGCATGCTTTGTCGAGTCTTTTCATATACATATCGTTACTTTACCTTAACTTTAAAATTTTCGTGTGATTTTCGCGCTCTGGTCGATGACAGAGGTAATACGAGTAGGTGAGTTCTGATTACGGTCTCGGCTTGACATACTCACTTTCTTTCCACAGTTTCACATAACAACTAGAGAAACAACCTGCCTGATTCACTTATGTGCGTAGATTCGGCGCATTGTTGAATTGTTTTTCAAATTTTGAAGTGCAGCCAGAGAAGCAGCAAACGAAAATTAGGCCGAATGCACGAACGCAGCCGTTCCTGCTTTACGTTATATACGTAGCATGATTTTAGTGGAGCTAATTAGTCCTATCTCTGCGTGAACACAGCTAGGGGGTTACCGTTCATCGTCAAACTCTGGCATCTCTTCCGTGCCGGCGACCATCATCGTAGGTCAGTCGTGCTCCAGATCTGAAAAAACCCTTGCAACCCATTCATTTGGAGAATATTTTTGATATAATCGGTAAGGCGAATATTCCTTTGTATTCAAACGTCTCTTTTTTTGTTGCGAAAAAAAAAACTATTTTAAGCCAGGCAGGTAAAAGTACACTGCTTTTCCCATTTAATTAATTGTATATCTTATATACTTTCGAAGATTACTACAGACGGTCCTGCTTATTGTACTAACCCCCAGTTATGCCTCATGGCGTTGGGTTTTTCTTCAGCCCTTCAATTCAATAGAAAAAGATTTATCCCTGAAAAGCTTCCCTTTTTGCTTTTGAGATATCTGTGGTGCTTGGTTTGGTGAAATCTAATATTTAATAGCTAATTATTTGTTGTGCTCCCCATTTATCCGATAAAAGTTCGCTTGATATAGTGGCTAATATGTTATTATTTCTTTACATCTAGACGGGATTCGATAGCAAAACTACGCGAAAATGTACTATTGGCGTCAGTTTCGAATTCGAATTTTAGATTTTGCTTTAAAAGCAGAAATAAAACTATTTTTTTCGCATGTACTAGGTTACTCTCTACAATACACTAAACAAATGGTTTACTTTACCAAATAAAAATAAGCTGAAACCGCGAATCAGCGGGCATCGGAAGATGGAGGCGGTTTGCTCTTATTAAAAATTCAAACCGCATACAGAATTTACCGATTTAATAAACCAGATTTCCAGTGTCTCTGCAAAATCTCGTAGGATCCGTTTCCTGAAGCGGCGTCGATAAACAATAACAGACCCGTTTGCGGCTGACCATGCCCATTCTTGTCCCAATAATTCTATTAGCGCGGCGCAGTTGTCACACAGTCCATTAACTGCCGAACTATTTAACTGAAATTTATTTGAAATCCAAACCGAACTTGCAAATTGCATCTGTCAGGATGATTGATTGGTTTTATTTCGCGCCGCCGCCGGATCCGCTCGCTCATTTGTTGATTTTCTAAATCTAAAGCACGTATGTCTGTGTTTGCTCGGTTAACAAAGGGGAGAACGGCCCTTTAAGCTCTGTTTGCTTATTTCCTTTAAAATATCGCATTTTATTTGCCGCTGCACTTCGAGACCTACATGTTTTATTAGCTACGGATGTCGACGGCTCGCCCACAATGCCGCCTCCGGTTCGGTTGGGAATTATTTGGAAACAATGCCGTCGAACAAGAGCCAACATATTTAAATTATGCGGCCGTTCCGGCGCTGTTATTGTAATTAAGCCGTGCTAAAAATTACATCTTTTTCCATTATGTAAAATTGCCAACTAATTCTTCGCTGTTTTCATTATCTTTATAGGCCCAACTCCGAGAGGGAGTGATCTTATCATGTAATAATCTTGTAAGGACGGCGCTATCGCTCGAAATGTCCGTGCTTGGATTGAAGCTCTAAGTGAAATGTTTCTCGAAGGAGCAGCTAAGCTCACTGCTTTAAGTTTTGGAAGAACTGAAATTTGAAGCACTTAAAGGTTGATAGAACTTCCTAAGACTCGAATCATTAAATGAACACATCCATTGTATACAAATACTGAGTACAGACTACGGCAGAGTAACTGTTGGGTAAGGGTTAATATGTCAATGTTCAACTTTATTACACAACAACTAAGCGACAATGTGAAAGAAACCACCAAAACTGCTGCTTACAAAATAAGTACAACAATAGGGAGCTTCGGTAGGTTAGTGGTTTCTGTCGCGATACTCAAGGTCAGAGTGAAACACGGGATGTCCGGGATTAAGTTCGACTCCCGAAGCGTTCAGATTTAATTTACGTAAAGCTTAGTTTAAGTAACGTCCACACCCCCTATGCCAAAGCGGTTTCAGAGAAAATTTAGGTGAAATAGCAATGACACCTCAAGATGATAAAATACCAAAAAACGTAATTAAAAAAACGTTAGTCTAAAGGATAGCCAATCCCTGGTGATGTGTTCAGAACCATTGGTAGGAAAATTATCGAGGAAGTGATAAACCTTCACCCTTTAAGGTTTTATCCATATTTAAGGCAAGCTTTGGTTGCTCTGAGCACGATCAATTAAACTAGGAATAAGAGGTGGTCAAACTTTGTAACAGTTACAATTAAATGTTTAAGTCCAGAGAAATCTAAACTAATAACATTCGTTTAGATTAGAATGTAATGAGAATATCAATCAAACATTCTTAGCAAGATAATATCCTTGTACAAATATGAAAAAGGAATATGTTACTTACAATACCTGACCAGCCGAACAGGAGAACTAAAGGTTTCTGTAATGAAAGTTTCTATGTCCGTTTCCCTAAATGGGTCCCCAACTCGCTGAGTGGATAAAAATAATTCGGCGAGGCCAAAAAGCCCATTTTGGCTGTTTTTTGTATGATTAACTTGAAAAGAGGCTTCCACGAATGGGGCCCCCAGTTAATCCGCTGCGAATTCCGGTTCAATGGGATTGCCGGGAACTGCCACTTAATAACCCTTGACTTGGGTTCAGTTATTTGTTGGAGTGAAACAAGACTTAACAAACACGAGTATATTGAGTAACAACGATTACAAACGTCACTGATGGACCGATGGTTTTTTACAATAGCTTCAACTGTTGTGACACGCTTGGATTGGCCACGCGAAAATAGCGAATTGCGCGTAACCGTAACACAAAACAACCTGGAAACGTCTTTACCAGGGAGCTAGACCGACCGCAACCCAGCACAAAGCATAGCTGAACTTGCTTACTCGAAATTCTGAATCTAACTGAAGCTGAATTGACAATCAGCTGAACTCGCAAATTCAACAAGGAGGGGAAGGCTCAAACACTATTGGCGTAGCCAATCGGAGCGTCGCACGTTGTTTAGGAATAAATGCTTATTTTAAGAAATCTTAATGCTAAGCTCTCTCAATGAGGCATTGTATTGAACGAAATCCATAAACACATGAGTCCCAAATACGCTAAGTCGGCTTAAGTCCTATTAGAAAGTGTATCCATCCGCTTAAAAGCCATTAAGGGAAGCTTACAAATTCCTTTCCAATATTAACAGAGGCAAACAAATACGGCAAGATGCAAATTTGACTTTACCACTACCTCTGAATGAGATAGAACAGTTATGACTTTAATTACATGAATAATTATAGGCATAAAGGTTTTGATGCACGCATCTGTGTGAATCAAACATTGGCTTTATGGATTTAGAATGAGTCGGCTTATAATGTGCTGTCACTGCGACTAGACGTGTATACGTGTGTGTGCGCAAATAGTAAAATTGGCCCTCGTTGCTAATAAAATGCCGGTTGCTACGAAGCAACAGGAGGAACTACAAAGTTTGATATCAAATAAAGTTACTGAACTAGTCCATAATGAAGACTTTCTAAATGCAATCGTAAAAAGTGTATCCGAAGTGATTTTAAAGGATTTTGAAGCTGAATTCCAGCAATTGTCAGGCAGAGTTGAAGATATGGAGAAAAACTGGCGACACTTACAGAAGAAAATAAGCTACTAAGAAGTGATTTGGATCGACAAGAGCAATATTCCCGTAGGAATTGTTTAAAAGTGTTTGGATTGCCGGAAGTGGCACAGGAAAATACAGAAACGGAATTGTTAAATTGGCCGGCTAGAAAATGCAAAAACGCAGCATGGCGTGACGATAAAAGGAAGGCCAGTTAATGTCAAATTTATGAATTACAAGGTACGTGATCTGGTGTTTAGATATAAAAAACTGCTCAAGGCTACTGGATTTACTATTCGGGAAAATCTTACTGAAGCACGGTCCAAATTACTGCGAGAAGCTACATCTCATTTCAATTATAAAAATGTATGGACGGCTGATGGAAGAATCTTTATCAAACACAACAACACCACCCACATTGTTACATCGATGGAGGAGCTAAATAAAATAACAGTATAAATAAGTTAAGCACACATATTACAACAGTCGAGTCATTTGTTAGATAAACATAGTGCATTGCGTTTGCTTTTTAAAATATAAATTTACATTCAAATACAATTATATTTGTTTTGGCTTTGGTTGATTTTTGTTTTAGCGTGTACTTTAAGGAAGCACTTTTCCAACGGGAAACACAAATAATACTAAAGGATGTACAATTTTAATTGATTAAGTTAGTTCACCATAACAAAAAACTTTTTTTCTCTTTTATTTATATTTAATCGATCTAATTGTTCTTTGCTTTTTAGGTACCTTACATGTATTGGATGCACTGTTAAACAATTAATGATTTGCATTTACTATGAAAATTATAGAGGACTTAGGAGTAAACTGTCTGAGCTGTATAAAGGATCGTGGAATCACGAGTATGATATAATATGCTTGACGGAAACGTGGTTAACTGATGGAATTGTAGATGGCGAAGTATTGGATAATTCTATTTACAATTTGTATAGATGTGATAGGAATATTAATGTTACAAAGAAAAGCAGAGGAGGAGGGGTCTTAACCGCAATAAGGAAAAATTATAAAATTTTAGAAAGTAAACTGGTGGAAGATTCACATTATGAAGCTCTGTGCATTAGTATTAAATTAAATAACACAATATTGTTATTATTATTAATAATAACATAAATATCTGTATAGTTGGTGACTTCAACCTGCAAAATATATATGGCCCAAATACTCAGTTACAAACTTTAGACGTCAAGCATAAAGAACTAGGCTTATTTATCAATTTATACGGACTTAAACTAATAAATAACATTAAAAACGTTAATAATAAAACTTTGGATCTTGTTATTATCCCAGAAGATTCTAATTTTAAGTGGGTCGTGAAAAAAGAAGTATTTCCTCTAGTTAATGTACATTTACACCATCCAGCACTTCTAATAGAAATAGAACCATCTTTGGTTAATGCCAGAAAAGTTAATATTAATCGTTATTGGAATCAAACAAAATTATACAATTTTAGAAAATGTAACTTTTTAAATCTGACTTTAGCAATAAGGGACACGAATTGGCAACCTGTTCTGGAAAATAAGGACGTCAATGAGGCTACTAAATTTTTTATGATTTAATATATGATATTTTCGATTCTAATATTCCTAAGTTTTCAAAAAAGATATCAAAATACCTACCCTGGTTTAATAAAGAAATGATAGAATTACAAAAACAAAAAAAGATTTATCTGAATATTACCATAACACATATAAAACGATTAGAAGCAGGTTGAAGTCATTAACTGATTCAGAATACAGAAAATATATTAATTCAACTGAAGCAGCTGTTTCGGAAAATATCAATACGTTCTGGACCTACATCAAACATAAACGTAAAGTCAGTAACAATGATAATGTGCATATTAAAGAAAATGGTGTTCATCTTGATGATGACAAGGCATGAGATGTTTTTGGTCAGTTTTTCCAATCGGGCTATGTGAGTGACTCAAACAACTATAACACAAACTCATTAACTATCGACAGTCCTTTAGACTTATTCAATATTCCAAGCATTACCAGAGATGATTTTAAATTTGCAATCAGGAAGCTGAAGCCGAAGAAAGCGGCAGGACCGGATCTCATTCCACCATATGTTTTAAGGGGGCGTGCACAGTGGTTTGAAATACCGCTACTTCATATATATATATAACTTAATTATTAATTCTGGAACTTTCCCTAACGTGTGGAAGGAGTCAATAGTTATACCACTGCATAAAAATTGTTGTAAATCCGATGTTAGTAATTATAGGCAGATTTCTTTGGTTTCAGTTCCTTCTAAATTAGTGGAACAAATTGTTTACAATAAACTGTATAACCATGTTAAACCGATCATTTCCGGTGCTCAACACGGTTTCATCACTCAAAAATCAACTGTAACTAATTTGTCAGTATTCACTAACCAGATTTATGAAGCACTAGAAAGAAGGGAGCAAGTAGTTACAATTTTTACAGACTTCAAAAAAGCTTTTGATAAAGTCAACCATGGGGTACTTTTGGGAAAGCTGGCCAAATGTGGGCTGTCATGCAATATGCTGACGTTTTTTGCTTCGTACTTGAATTCACGAAAATTTATTGTTAAATTTAATGGCAATACTTCGGGTAAGTTTACAGCAAATTCGGGAGTTCCGCAAGGCTCAAACTTGGGTCCTTTATTATTTTTGATTTTTATTAATGACTTGCCTGATGTATTGGTACTTTCTAAATCTCCATTGTTCGTAGATGATAAAAAAATGTTCTTAAAGATCAAATCAGTTCAAGACTGCATTAAGCTGCAGTTGGATATAGATAATTTGTTTGAATGGAGCGTTAAAAATAAACTTCCGCTTAATGTCAATAAATGCTTAGTAATGTCGTTCAGTCGCAGTAAAACTCCAATACTCTACAAATATAAGATCAATGGCGAAGAACTAAAACGAACTGAGTGCGTTAGGGACCTTGGTGTATTGTATGACGGCTCACTGTCCTTCAAGAGGCACATACAAAACATTGTTGCTGATGCATATAAGACTTTGGGATTCGTTATTGTGCAATCTTATGAATTTCAGAATGTAAAAACTGGTAAAATCTTATATTACACGTTAGTGAGACCTAAATTGGAGTACGCCTCGACAGTCTGGTTTCCCCATAAATAGGAGAAATTAAAGCAATAGAAAAAGTACAAAATAGACTAATACGTTTACTATATTATAAAAAGTATCACAATTATCCTGACTACCAACCATTTAATCAGGTCAAAGTTTAAGTAATCGCAGAAATATGTCACTTTTACAACTTGGTTTCAAGCTGTGTGCTTCATGAAAATTATTTATTATCTTTGGTTAATGTGCGTGTGCCTGTAAAAAGTACTCGAGCTGTAGCCATGTTTCATATTCCATCAGTTAATTTTGCATTTAATATTCCCTTTTTAATAATGTTTAGACGCTTAAATGAAATATGCCTACTAACAAATTGTAATTTATCATTCAAGTATAAAAAATTCGTAAGCGTAAATTTAAACTATTATAATTTTGATTAAAGATTGTTATTCTCGTATTCTGGTTTGTGGTTAAAATACAAATGTCATTGTCAATTTATGAATCGGTTTGATTATTTTTAAGTCCTCTGCAGTTGCGAACACATTTTATTTATATAATCATTTTGTTAACTATTTAAATTATTGTTGAACTATTGTATCTTGTGCTTCCTATCGTTGCAAATGTTTGTTATTCGGATATACCGAATTATGTAATGTTTGTGTCTTTTGTTGTTTTTCGCACAATATTGTTTGTCTTTTCGATATTTGTGGTTCATGTAATTAGGTTATTTAACCTATATGAATCTCTGTATATAAATAAATAAATTAATTAATAATAATCTGGCCAGATGAATTCTCCATTTTCTCGAAGTGCAATTTAGCCATTGTGCCCCGTCGTAATTTGGTGTATCACGTTTCTTCTGGGACAGAATGTCTCATCGGCTAAGTGTAATCTTACTATTGTTTGGAGGGTTTGTGCCACCCGAAAGTTTTATTGCCAGACGCATTGCTTGCGGGCGGTCCGCCCGATTGCGTAGCATCTTTTCTGTGGCCCAGAAGGGTTGAGCGTCTACCTGCTGTTTGGTCCCGAATCGCTGCAGTTTGCAGATGACGTAATTTTGCCGAGATGTCTGTTTTCTGTGGGGTTCGTTTTACACTGGAGTCTCTCAAATAGCTATTCTAACTTTATCGACTGCTGCTTGAAACAGCTCCGTTGTAGGTGCATTACACCATCGTCTAAAATGTTTAGCCACAGTAATAGTCTTCTTCCAGGGCCCGTTCGACCATCCACATTATCAATCCATATATTTTTGTGTTATGCATGATGTGGCCGAGATATTCTGGTTTTGAATTTACTTTGGTACTGAGGTAGGTATAATTATTAACTTTACTTATCACGTTGTTCTGGTCGTTACATTTACTGATTGCCTTATATTACTCTCTTTGGACTCAGCTGGAGGCCATACGCTTTACTTACAGTGGTTATTTTGTTTAAAAGTAGTTGCATTCCTTCTATAGGCTTTGCAAATGTGAAGGTGACATATGCGTATCGGATACTGCTCAACTTTACCCCGTTGACTGAAATTCCTTGCACCAGATTCCTCAGTGCCTCCTTGAGCATGGCCTCTGAATAAATATTGAAAATCAGAGCAGCGCGCACCCTGTCCAACTCTGCTTTGGATGGAAATGCCTTCTGATTTTTCTCCTTTGACTCTTATGTTAGCTTTTTTCTTCCAATACAGATTAGTAGTAATTCTCGCACCATGGTCGTGCAGAACGGTTTCACAGAGAATTTTCTGTGTTGCGTGTGTACTCTGCAGTAGCGAATATTGTTTGTCATGCGCGGCAATAATTACTCTGTTTAAAACACTAATGGTTTAATTGCGGGTAGTGTAATATTCAAAATTAGTAACCCACGATTTAGGCTTCGCAGCTTGGCTTTTTGAAGTTTTTACTTTTCTGATCGCCTGCGCTGTTTTTGTAGGACGCTTGCGAGATAATTTATGGACGCAATACGTGCGCATGTCTCTGTCACAGTTCAAGAAACATTACTATCAAGCCCAGCTGGAAATAAACGACATGTTGTGAAAGGTGTAACTATATATAAATATGTAATAGTAGTATAACATAACACAGGCACATCTAATGAAGAAATGCAGAGTAGAACAAATAAATGAATAACAAAAATACAGTGTTTAAATTCAGCATCATGGCGACCTAATATAGAATATGTGACAGAGAAAAAGATATACCTGGCTGTCATACAAAGTGTAGTTACTCATGGTGATGAACTTTGTAAAGTTAAAATTGTTTATTTTTTTATAAATATTATAGAATTAAGAACGCTTAAAAACTAATTTCTCTGTGTTGATGAAGTTATGCATATATATTTTGTACATCTGCGCGAGGAGAACATAAGGATTACTTTAAAGACGGAAGGGAAAGAAAGGGCTGCACGAAGCTTTACTTCCAAAAATGGACCTTGAAACGCCTGAACCAATTTCAAGACTCAAAAAGTTCCAAGAATGGGAACCGTAAATAGCCCCACTCGAAGTTACTGTTGTAACAGGAAGCGTCAACCAAAATACTGATGCGCTAATTCAATTACACTTACGATATATACTGCTCAAAATGAATTAGGTATCAGTTTATAAATCACCGCTATTCTTTAGTTTTTATATTTTTGATCACTGCAGTGGCAGTTACTGCTGACTTTTGACTTTCTACTGTGATGGTCGTGTGAGAGTCTACAGAAGGCAAGGTAAGAGATTCGCAGACAATATGGTGCAAGAAAGCCTGCATTTTGGAGGAGGCTCTATTATGATATGGGGTGGAATATCTTTGAACGGCGGCACTGAGATTCTCATTGTAGAAGGGGGCTCTCTAACAGCTCAACGCTATATCGATGACATTCTGCAACCTCACATTCGACCGTATGTTCAAAATCATGGTCAAGGGTTCATTTATCAACAGGATAACGCCTGCCCTCATTCTGCAAGAATTGTTCAAGAGTACATCAATGCCTATAATATTCACATGGACTGACCGGCTTACAGTCCTGACCTGAACCCCATAGAGCATGCTTGGGACGAACTAGAACGACGGATTCGAGCAGGAGAACCTCCTCAAAACTAAAATGATCTCAGAAATCGTCTTGTGCAGGAATGAGAGCAAATACCACAAGAACGATTTCAAAATCTCATCAACAGTATGGGTAACAGGTGTCGAAGTGTCTTACTTGCGAGAGAAGGTCATACCCGTTACTAGCTTTAATGCCAGAAAGAATTCTGGGCCGTTTTTTTTATTTGTTGCGGTCTTTAATTTTGTACGTTTTCTCTTAATGTTAACTTAAGAACCTTGTTACTTGTTTTTGAATTAACTTTCCGTATTTAATTAATACTGTGTTAGTCCATAGATAATCACTAAAAGTTTCATTCAAATCTGTGCATCCTGTATAAAGTAATAGAAAATATAAAACTGATCCCTAATTCATTTTGAGCAGTATATAAAACGTGCTGATCAGCCAGTTAAAGCTACTTATGTTATATTTCGCTTTTATTCTCTGTTGCGTTTACATTTTTGGGTTTAAACTGGTTGCTATCTTTTTAAATTCATGTGCCGTTCTTTACTTTGACGTTTGAAACCGGAAGTAGATTTTTCCATGTAGATTGCATGCACTATATTATTAGCAGGAAATACAAACGCGTTCGTGGGAATTATAAATTACTCGGATAACATCGATTTAATTGTAAGCTTGACCTTCAGAGCTTAGCTATTTTTTAGTAGTACAAACTAAATAACGGCATCTTGGTAAAATGGAAGTTTCCTCAATGTCGTGTAGCTACTTGATTATTATATGTATTTCAACAAGTAGGTACGTAATAGTCGATATGAAATGAAATAGCAAAGGTAGATGATGCCATTTACATTTTTTACGTAATTATTAGAAAACCCAGTGGTGTAACCAATTATATATTATGTAACTAGAAGATATTACCCTAATATATAAAATACCAAATAATAGTAGATCACCCAAATAATAATACATCAAAGAAGATAATTCTTGGTAATTTATTAACTAATCCATATTAAGTCACCTGACGCCGGCGCCGTAGGTATAAGGGATGCGAAAAGAAGAAAAGATATCAAGTCTATTTAAACTATAAGATTTTTTTTCCAAAATAGACAGACATGGCTTATCTACAGACTTCTGAGCCCACAATAAGACAAACTTATGATAATAATGTTTAATGGCATTACCTTGGCATTATATTCACAAATGGACGAGTCTCACTCTAACCGCCTTTCAACTTGCTCTGAAGTCTTACTAAAATCCAAATGCGTTTAGTTGAGCGAGTATTCTGCTTCAAAGTTCTTTTGGATAATATTTAGTGTCGCATTTCATAAGGTTGCCTTATAACGCTTTAGGGACAGTTATGATTCGGGGTAGGCTTATTTTTTTTTTAGAGTTTTGCACGAGTGGACAGTTTGAGTGTTAAAATTACGTTGTATGCTGCAAGTTAGCTTCTTATGGCTACGCTGTGGAAGCGGTTTGATTCCAAAAAGCATCAGTAATTAAGTGCAGATTTGGTGTTATGGATTATTGAATATCTGCACTTGTCTGTTTTCTTTCCCGTTTTTTAAGCAACCCCAATATTCTCTACGATCATTTTGAATGACTCTTATAAAGCTGCACGTCGTACGCTGAGGAAAACCATAGCACTTGGTAACACGGAATCTTTGTAGTTTTATTCCGATTCCTACTACCTTTCGACGTAAGTGGTTGACTATTGAAGCTTAGGTTTTTTTATATTCCAGCTTTTGGGTACCCGAGGATACCCTTTGCTTCCTGATACGCTATAAAGCGGTATTGAGGGTTCCTTATTGAAAGTTTTAAATTAATTCCTATTTAGTATTTTATAAACAACCAGCAGCTGCTTGCCTTTGAATTTTTTTAACTTTTCCTGTACTGTTTAATTATCAAGGATAGTAAACAGGTAACTTCACGAACATCTGCGTCTATTATGAGGTCGTGCAAAGATTTTTTTAAATAGAATAAACATCGTATCTATGAATGCGTCATGTTTTCGCGGAATGAATCTGTAACCGAAAGGGGTACCTTGGGAGTGTACGCTCGCGACAGCTCAAACCGCAGATGGAAGTGGGTTCCAAAGAACACTACGATTACCTGATGTTGCAGGTTCAAGAAGGGCGCCACGCCGTTGTCCAGCTTCGGTAATAATACTCCTTGATGAAACTCGTAACGGAGAACCTATATCCTCTATATAATAAAGGAAAACGATCCAGACGTGTGTGTCCGTCACGAAAACTGCAGACGCGATGTCCCTGATTGAGTGAATGCGGATTACGGTAGCGGAGGCATTTGCGTTTGCATGCATTATTTCCCTATTCCTTCCTCCACAAAAGAACCCTATGTTTCCTGTCATGCGAAATGTTGTGTTTTCTGAGATTGTGTAACAAGTGTGTAACAGAACGGAATGGTCCAACGCAATAGGTCTAAAAATGGTGGTAAATTGAATAGGATAGATCGCGCAATAACGCTCGCACCCCCGTTTATAGCTAAATAATAACAGAGACTCGATGCAGCAGTAAATAAAAAACCAGAGGACATTACTTCACATATAATGGTAAACGTGGTTTACCAAATTTGATGCAGCCTGTACATAGAATAATGAACAATTATGCAATTCAGTTCTAAATACAATCCGATTTAAATATATGTATACATAAGAGATGACGTAAAAATCTTCCAATACCGTTCGATACAGAAATGTGCATATCAGACAACAAATCTCGAAAAAATTGCGCTCTCTTTTGCCGGTGAAGAGCTAGGCTAATAATGCACTTTGAATTGCCTATATTCAAAGCGCCAAAAGTTGCTAAAATCAGAATGTAATACTTTGGAATTTTTTATTTGTTTTGGAGACTTGAAAAAATAATGCAATGTGGGCGGCTGTACCATGCTTTTTAGAAACAGGTATAATCTAGTTGTGTGCATTCTGAGAAATGTCTATTTTTCTGTACTCACTTTAATATTTATAGCAACAGACTAACATCTAGCACTAGTCGCAGAATTAAGCTTATGCAAAGCAAGTTGAATTCAATTCATAAAGGAGTTGGTTACACTATAAAATTATTTAAGAAAATACACCGTTATGGAAATTGACACTATAAGTTAGTTATAAAATATAAATTGACTACCTACTTGACAAGCACTTCTTCATAAGACCCCTAAATAACAAAGTTGCATTCTAATGAACTGCCGTTCTTAATTAGGGCATGTCGAGACGTCAGCAAAGGCGAAGCCGTTATGAAACATCGGCTTTACTTTACTAAGCGTAAAAATGCCTGATCATAAGTTGACCATCTCCAGTAAAAAAGAAACTGTTTTGGTTATGCAGTGGTTTCTTGTTCTCCTTCATTATTTTCAGTGTAAGAACATGAGGATAATTTAAAAACACCTGGAGACATATAGATTCGAAAACAAAGCCCAATACGTCTAGATATAATATATATTTTCAATTTGAATTTACATTCTCAAAATATACTTAGATATACGTGGATTCGTTGCGTTACGCTAAATATAACAAGCTGCCAAAGAAGCTTTGCTTACAGAGTTGATTCTATTAATTCGTTAAATAGGATGTAGCTCACACGATACGTTACTAACAAATCACTTTAGTAGGATTTGACTTCAAGAGATCTTATTGCGAGTCTATTAACAGGCCCACTTTGAGTCTTAGAACAACAAAGATCAACCCCAAATTAACCCTAAAGTGTTGTTATGTCAACCGAACGCTTTTGTGTCTATTGATTTGTGTTGCAATACAAGCAAACGGCGCTGGTACGACATCTTGTAGTTTATATTTATAACAACTTTACTCGTATGCTACTGTGCGTCTGGATTTAACAAATTCATTGTTTTGTGAACCTATTTTTGCTAATGTTACCATCATCCTTCTGTTTGGCATAATCTTTTAGTATGAGTTAAAAAGTATTGCCAAAGAATTTTCATTTTATTGATGTTGTCCTATTTGCTACTCCAATATGAATATATTAAATCCCAAACCAGGTTTCTGTTTCTGCTGGCAGATACATTCATCACTTACTGGCAGGGCCGTAGCTACAGGCTTGGGGGCCCTGGAGCAACAAATAATTATGGGGCCTCCATGTTATCTTCCCCTTTACCTCTACATCACTTTCATTTAGTAAGACTTTTTTAAAAGGGTTACTATTTGGTGTTTTTATTTCTGTTAAGATAGAAGAATGGGTATTTACAACAGACAAAACACATATTTACTTCACATTGAGTTTAATATAAAACTGTATTTAACGTTTAAACAGGCTAAGTTTAGTTCAAAACTTTTTAAAGACAACTACGTAAAGATCTTCCTTCGTCTTCGGGGGCCCCTATGTTCAGGGGCCCCGGGGCACTGCCCCGGTTGCCCCGGTGGTAGCTACGGCCCTGCTTACTGGTCGAAATGTTCTGCAAGCTAATATATAGCTCTACAACTGCAAACGTACATGGTATAATAGGCAAAGCTGCTGTTACATCTTCTCTTTGCTTAGTCGATGCACGACTTGAAACACAAAACTTTAGCTTAACAACTACTGTTACACGAAAACTTTTAAATGTTCACCACTGCAGACAACAAAAAGTTGGCGGTTTCGGATTTCGCGGGGATCCTATTTATAGTATTGATCTGATGGCTTATACAAAGCAGAACGCAGACCAAACGTTGCCATTTTAATGATTTTATAATAAAATAATACAAACTAGTTTCGTATCCCACCACATACGCTCTTCTTGTAACTTTAAAATTGACCGGGAAATAAACAAGTTACCTTTCCGGCAAGTAGCAGTAAAGTATGTGCCATTGCCTTTAGATGGCACTGAAAAAGGACACACGCATGGAGACAAAGAGCAACAGCATAAATAAGGATACTTTGTTAATAGCTAATTTGAAGGCAACTATGCTGGTTCAATTCCCCTGGCCGTCTGCTCTGATTCAGGTTTTTAGGTGGTTTTGCCTGAGTCAACAGAGTAGCTTCTCTGGGGCGAATGTCGGGGCAGTACTTCTCTACCTTTTCTGGACTCTCTTCCATTCTGCGCCCCTCCTTTCTCTCACTCATTCTATAATTTCCGTTCTTGGCTGAAGAGGGACGCAAGGTCCCTAGAGCAACCCGCCCCCAGTTAGGGGAATTGAAATAACCCTGAACCTTTTTTTAACTTAGCTAATTTATCTAGAATGCTGAGACTATTAAGTGCCAGTTAATTCACATTTATGCTGTATCTCTTTTTTCTTCTCCTTCCACGCAAGGATTTGGTGACACCTTCAGTATCAAATGCTCTCTTTGCAAACGCCTACGACTCCCACCAGTTGTGCTGTTTCATGTAGACTCCTGGTAATAGGTGGTTTAACCTGGTCAACCTATCTAGTTAGAGTTTCCCTCCCATCTTTCCTTCTAGGATTAACTTTTCCATTGTTGCCGTTCTGTATGCTACGTGTTCAAAATAGTGATACACTTAGTTTACCCTTATTGATGAATTTGATTGATTTGTACGGAGCTTGACCCATAAGACCCTTGTTACACGTCTGTATACCCAGAGCATAAAGGCATCTATTTGCTTTCTGCCTGATTTGTTTATCGTCCACCGTTAGTTGTATTTCGTTTTCGAATCTTCGGCTCTTCATGATGAGCAAGCCTTGTTAAAACAGTTGACAACTTCATACCGCGCTATGACTCTGCTCTGTTTACTATCAATATTTTTGTTTTAGCTCTATTCAGCTTCAGTTCATGAACTTCGCTTACTAAACGTAACCCGTCCATGATTTCTGCCGTTTCCTGTACCTCTTCTGCAATGATATCTAGTGTCATAGATATAACGAAGGTTTTTGATCTTCCTCTCTCAGGTTGAAATACCTTCTTGTCAATCATATAAAACTTCCCTTGTGATATATTCACTGTAAATGTTGAAGAACATGGGGGACAGAGTGAATCCTTGTCTGACTCCTGAGTACATCTTGAAACTGACAAAGTATTTCTGATATACTCGTACAGTAGATGCCTTTTGCCGGTTCTGCGACCTCCCCCCACCACTTTTTCAAGGTCGAGGTCATAGTAGAGGCAAGTGGATGGTTCTGGAACCTCCCCCCACCACTTTTTCAAGGTCGAGGTTACGGCCTCCCCTGACGCACTCCTTCCCCTGACAAGGCGGCCCTCAAGGTCATTTACTCGGATTGCAAAGCACGTGAACTTCAAGGCCAACGTTACTCCTCAGGCCCTCAAGGTCACTGGCATTGCAAGGTACGTGGACTTCAAGACCAACGTTACTCCTGCGGCCCTCAAGGCCATTCACTCGGATTGTAAAACTCGTGAACTTCAAGGCCAACGTTACCCTAATATCACTCAGATTAGTCTAAAACCTCCTCCACAACCTACCCTTTAGTGCAAGGTCAAGGCCATAAGCACTCGGACAACCTCAATAAGTTTAATAAAAGAGACACATTTTTAAAAGGTTTTATTTTCAGCAATACATAAATCCGTACTACATTATGGTACACAAACAAGGAATATTCTTATTCTGCAAGTTGAAGATATCCTCCAGCTCCGGGATCTCCTCAGTCGTACGTAACGTCTCCTATAAATACAGCTGCTTGTCGTCCGTATAGAGCACTACAATAAATAATTAGGTATTTAAGTACCAACACAGTAACCAATACGCCACACAAACGCACGCATAAGGAATGTGAATTATTAGTTGTTTGCAGATGTAGTAACGCAATTATTTGTTACTCTTCCTTAAGTACGAAATAAAAGAAATAAAGGCAACTAATATTTCCCACGATTACACAGCTCTGAATCTTCTCGACAAAGTTTGTACCAGATTTATGTGAGCATGACATTTACAAATAATATTTATAACTACCTTATTATGCCAGGATCCGGTCGATGGTTTCACACAGCTCCGGGCAATTACAACCGCATACCTCTTCTATCGTACGTAATGTCTCTGATAAAAACAGCTGCTTGTCGTCCGTATGGAACACTAGAATAAATAATTAGGTATTATAGTACCAACAGAGTAACCAATACGCCACACAAACACACGCATAAAGAATGTGAATTATTAGGTGTTCGCAGGTGTAGTAACGCAATTATTTGTTACTCTTCTTTAAGTACAAAATAAAAGAGATAAAGGCAACTAATATTTCCCACGATTACAGCTCTGAATCTCCTCGACAAAACAAATACCAGATTTATGTAAGCATGACAAATAATATTTACCTTGTTCTTCCACTTTCCGCTCTAATATGTTCTTCACCCGGTATCCAATACATTTTCGGCCACGTAGTGTTGATTTCGAATAGCACTTCCTAACCACAAAACAAGTTCCAAACTGCAGTCTGAACGAAGCAGTTTGCAAGGTCAACATGTTATGCGGCGTGCACACCTCTTGCTGGCAAGCGACATTCCTGTTCGACAGAAAGCCGTGCTATATTTAGCGTTACCAAAGAGCGGATTCTTATGCAAATACCTTTTTGTAGACTGCGCTTTAGGAAAATTAATCAATAAGGGCGAATCAAACATTTTCACGTCTACTGACATGTATTTTATTTTGCCTATAATGCCAATGTCATTAGTCTACTGCCTATTTTTAGCTTTACCGCCTAAAATTTGCCTAATTCAAGAAAGAATAATAAAAAATAAGCTAGTCTTGTCTACATTACATCGAATTTTAAAGTTTTAGCTGACAGTGTCACTAAGTTACAGAGTGTAGGCTTAACTTTAATCAATTTCTTCCAGAATTTGGAGGAAGTCGAAGCCTCTTTAAAACATATGAATGTAGCAGACAAACTGAAGTCTGCATTAAATAAAAATCCTGATATAGGAGCATTAAGAAAGATATCTAAAGTACTTAATGGTGAAAGAAAGAAGTTGACTTTTTACAGAAAGCAATTGAGAACAAGTATTAGTTACTTATTTTGCAAGCCAAATTTAACATATTTAGCGCTACCAAAGAGCGGATTTTTAGGCAAATGCCTTTTGTAGATTTAGCTTTAGAGAAATTAATAAATAAGCGCGAATCAAACATTTTCACGTCTATTGACATGTATTTTATTTTGCCTATAATATCTATTTTATTAGTTTACTGCCTATTTTCAGTTTTACCGCCTAAAATGTGCATAATTCAAGAAAAAAATAAGCTAGTTTTGTCTACATTACTTCGAATTTTAAAGTTTTAGCTGACAGTATCACTAAGTTACAGAGTGTAGGCTTAACTTTAATTGATTTCTTCCAGATTTTGGAGGAAGTCGAAGGCTTTTTAAAACATGAATGTAGCAGACAAACTGAAGTCTGCATTAAATAAAAATCCTGATATAGGAGTATTAAGAAAGATATAGGAGTATTAAGAAAGATATCTAAAGAAGTTGACTTTTTTACAGAAAGCAATTTAGAACAAGTATTAGTTACTTATTTTGCGGGCAAATTTAACAGTTAAGTAGTAGAAAATGGTACGTATTATTGGTACAACAGTTGGCTTTCAAGGTCAAATCTTAAAATGTTTATATCTCCGTTGTTTATTGTGACATTTTAGCATTGTACTCCTTTCTGATTATTGATAGTTTATAAGTAGAAGCCCACGCTTTCGGTATTCATACCCAGTTCGACGCTAGAGCAATGCCTATCGATAAATTTGGGAAACATATGCATGCGAATTCCACGTCGCACCCGCAGGTGTTTGTGGTTGAAGAGCTAAGCGAACCTATATATTATGAACGAGATTTACGACTAGTATCTAGTGCCATCAGTTCAGATAGATGGTACATCCTAGCTCATGGTGACACCGAATATACTATTCCCTTCCGTGTAGCTGAAATAACAAATGTCTTACTTTATCCCGAAAATACCGAAATTTATATCAACAAGAAAGGATCATATAATTTTCGCGAAATGATCGGGATGGCATTAAAAAAAGGTGATGTGCTAAAATTTTGGGCAGTCAAGCCAAATATGCTATATGTGGAATTTCAACTCAAGGTTCCCATAATTGTTGAGTCCAAAAAGACAGTACTGTGAGTTGGAGGCCTCCTGCCACCACTCGGTCGTCAAACTTGCTCCTGCTTCAGCTCAAACTTCAAGTTTAAGAGATGTAACGTTGGGAAGTGAAATGAAATCAGAAAGAAGGGTCGTGAGAGTAGTGGCACTTTAATCGGTTTTCAAGGTTAAGGTGAGATGCGAAGCAACACAAAAAAAATTAGACATGCAGTAAGCTGGAGCGAACTTACTGCATGCCTAAATTATGACTCGACTAGGATTCGAACCTAGGTCTCCCTGTATATCCGCAATCTGCAGCCGAGGGTATCTTAACCGCTAGACCATCGAGTCTTATATATAAAACCCAATTAAAGAGACAAATATTGTACAAAAGCTTTATTTTCACTGTTCAAGATACAAAAAATGCTAGACTAAATTGTTATAATACCAACATATGAAGAAGTACGTTACAGACATACACAATATAGCAAATAATAGGGTGCCTAAAACAATTGTAGATATACAACAGGAATTATCGGCGGGTGCAAGTAGCTTCTTCAAGACATCCGGTTTATTTTTTAACAAAATAGTTTGCCAAGGAGTGTCTACAGCATATGAAGGGAAATGGAATTTTACTTTGAACGTTAGCAAATCCTGAAGAGTAAAGTTGTGCACGTGTATTTTAAAAACGGATATAGTTGTCAAGGAACTGGTATCCATTTTACGCCACGTCACGTTGTGAACTCCGTCATTGTAAGCAAGATATGCGGAACTGCACCGTGGTGGTTGAAGGACGTAGAGAATCCCATCATGAACTGCAGCGAGAGCAACCAAAAATTGTATTGGGAGCATGTTCAACACGTCGATGGCAACTAGTGAATGGTTCGGTGAAGGAACAGCTTAAGTAGCTTCACCTCGAATAGGGTGAACCGCACTTTGTATCACTTATGACAACTGCAAGATTTTGTCGCCTTGGCTGCACCCGGTTTATTGTTACCTGCTACATCCACTCCCGAGGGCGTATTCATCTCGACGATTAATTTAAAAGTTGTAGCTAGAATTTCGTCCATGGTTTGGAAATGCTTCTTCACTTCGGCAACTTTGCAGGTGGGTGACCATCGCAGGCGTTCAGATAAGGGTGTGTCATGATCTTCCCAACCAGAAATTTGAATTCCACAGTAAAAACACTGTACACAATCTAAAGTGTCGTTGATGCGAAAGAAACCAGCGTCTGCAAGCGATTTAGGAGATTGACATCGGCTCCAGTCGCTAAAGGTTCGTAGCCGTGTGGAGTAACTCGCAAACTTCGGAAATCTAGGTTCTGAGCACATTATGGTTGCAATGGTAACAACAGACTAACAGCATGCGTGTGTATGAAAACTTTATATAGTACAATTGAAGGTCACAGAGAATTAAAAAACACAAAAATAGTTTTATAAATATTTATTTTCAAATATTTATCTCCAACTATACGTTATGAATGCAACCTCGCCGTCGTGCAGCCGCGACAGGAAGCTCTCCAACGGACGATAGACGTGGGTCAACCACCAGTGAGCTGTCGATCTGTCAAGAGTGGTAGGGTGCGTCCTGAAGGTGGTAGTCTCCGTGAGATTTTCCCCGAAGAGGTCGTAGGTGTACTCCACCGTGATTACCGCTTGGAGGGTTCGCTGAGGCGACGTTGGAGGGCACGCAGCCAAAAATCTCCGGAAGTGACGGTAGAAGTGGTCAGCACCCGGAAACGTCGTAGCTGCTGGTGGATGGCTGTTGGTGGATGATGAAAGCTGTCGATGCATGATTCTGGTGATGCTGCTGGTTGTAGTAGCACGCATTAAGCTTAATAAAGGAAAGCAGTCAAGGACGACCTTCCACCACCAACAGCAACGCTGAAGGATGTGTATAAATAAAGATGAAGGTTACTTCTCCCACCACTCGGACTTCAAGGTTATTCCTCCGGCCACTCGGTCCTCAAAGCCATTCACTCGGATTCTAAGGTCAAGATTTCTTCTCCCAACCACTAGGACGGCAAGGTTTCTCCTCCCACCACTCGGACTTTAAGAGATGTAACGTTAAGAAGTGGAATAAAAGCGGAAAGAAGAGACGTGAGAGTAGTAGTAGCACTTCAACAACCTGTAGAAATGGAAGCATTATATAAAGCTATCGAAATAGTTCAGAGTCAGAAAGGAGCGGAGGTCTGTAGTGATGTGTGTATAAAGCCTAAACCACTGTTGTGTCCAGCACTCCTATGTAGTAGGACGTACAAATTAAATAAGTCAAGTTCGAAGTGTGTGAGTGTAGGATTTGAGTGGAGTCCACAATTTACCCCAGTTATTGTAATACGGGGTATCAAAAACGACTGGGTGCAGTTGGATGAGCAGGAGTGGACTGCCCTATTTGTAAATCAAGGCGTGATTGCCAACTACTTCTATTCGGTCGACGGTCAGTGGCCAGCTGTAGAAATAGGAAGGAAGAGGATTGTATTCCAAGAGATTCAGACCAGGAAAATATTAAAATTAGAGGAAGTGGGCTTGTCAGAGGTGTGCTTAGCGAAGGAAACTGTAGAAGAGCTGTGGCGCTTGCAGAAACTCGTGGAACTGCGATTCGCACAATTAAAAGCGTTGAACTTTGAGAGTTTTTACAAAGAAATAGTTAAGGGTGTGGCAAACTTTTCTGGGGACTGTTTAGTCAATGTAAAGGCTGTAGTAGATCAGCTGGAGGAGAACTCTGAAAATACTGCGTGTATGGTGGAAGTGCTAACGTTCGCGAGTTCTATGGTAAAGTGCGACATCGAAGTGGAAGCACTGAGTCGTCAGTTGGCAGTGTAGTCATGTGGATGAATTATAGAGAAGCTGCTCGACCGGCTGCAAGAGACGTACCTAGTGCGGTTGAACGATTAGTGAGTTCGTTGAAGGATTTAGCTTTCGAAGCGTCGCGCGAAGTCGTATATGGGTTAGGACGTTCCGGATTCAGTGACGAAGAGTTGTATAAACAGGAAAAAAAGTACAAAAATGGTGCAGCTGTTGGTCGACTATTTTTAGATGGAGCCATAAATGAAAGCCTCCTTCTGGATTTAATGTTTAGTCTTGGTCTAGAGTGGCATATGTGTGAAGTAAAAGCCTTTATAGAAAGGAAGGAAAATGAAGAAGAGTGTGCAGTTTGAGGACTCGAAGGATCAGGTGTACAATCTGCATACGTGGGCGTATGCGTATCGAAAAGCTCGGAAAGGATTGTGGGAGCGAGAAGCTATGGACAGGTTGCGATTCCAGCGGAGGATACTTACTGTGGCTGAAGTACTGCGAGACGTCTTGTGCGCAGAACATAGGCAGACAATTTATTTAGAACGCTTTTCCACTAGTACGTAGGTGTGTAACACATGTATATATGTTGTATGCAAATAAAAACACAATAAAAATTTAAAAAGTTGTTTTATTCCATTATGTAGTGATTATAAATATGATACACGTTAGATAAAGCGCAATAACAAATCGGTTTGGAATGATATAAACAAGCGGGTTGTGATGGGGTGAGGGCCGGTTGTTCTTCCACTTCGATGATTGGGGTGGTAGTAAAGCGGCGTAGAAAAGTTGCTTTTTCTCGGCCTTTCACATATATTTCGGTGGCACCTCGCAAAAGACGCCGCAGGATTGCAGGAAACAAATACGCTTGAGTAAATCCATCGTCCCAGTCGATGCAGTGATGATGAGTCATTAACCAACGGGCTTGTTGTTGCAAATGAGATGGCAAGGACGTGAATGGAAATGGTGACTTGAAGATATAGTGAGATACTGACGCACCATCATATGCTGCCAATTCTTTCGGGCTAAAGTGCTTATCGGACGTTTTGAAGCCTTGAATGTCGAGAATGAGCTTCATCGTATTAGACAGAGAGCACGGTGCAGTTACGTTAACAGCCAAGATGCAACTGAAGTAGTTTTGAGAAATTACAGTTGTTTAACTGCTTTTGTCAACGCGTTGTAAGTAAAAACCCGATCGTGAAGAACGAGGCAATACGCGGTTGTGTTGGCTGCCACGTTAGCGGAAGTTTCAAATTCAACTCGAAAAACGACGGCGTTTGCATGAAGGTAGTCTTTTTGTTGAGAACAATCGATCACAACAATAGGCGCTTTGTCGGCAAAGTCATGGCGGGAGAAGAAGGGCTCATCGACTTTGTTATAATAAGATGATTGAAACTTGGAATACATGTCGTATAATGTTGCGTAATGATTGAGTGCATAATTGTTATGTAAATTGTCGTATGGAAATCGTTCGGTGTTCAGAAAAACTCGGAAATTGGTAAGACCAACTTTATCGAAATTAGCATTGTCCTTACTGATTAGCCCCGAACGACCTGATTGAAACCCTACGATGACGTATCTGGGGGTTTGTAATTTTGTGCTTGTAGCGATAGCGTGAGAATGTTGAGTCACAGCATGAACACCAGGTATGATATGAAGCTGCCAGCTGCGAAATGCTACTTGTGTGTCAA
Source organism: Agriotes lineatus (assembly GCA_940337035.1). Classification (NCBI taxonomy): domain Eukaryota; kingdom Metazoa; phylum Arthropoda; class Insecta; order Coleoptera; family Elateridae; genus Agriotes; species Agriotes lineatus. The sequence continues at coordinate 48,932 of CALNHX010002685.1, forward strand.
TATTTTTATCGATGTATTTGGTTAGGGCTAATTCTTGGGCAAGACCGGGAGTGATATGAGGAACCTTCCAGTATAGTTTGTCAATCGTAACTTTAGCCGTCTCCCCTACGGTAGCACTGAATACGGCGTCGGCATCGGTATTGCTGCGAATTAATACAAGTTCTTGTCGGATGTTAAGTATTACTTTGCCATAATCTTCGGCGAATCCTAACAGCATTCCCAACGGTATGCAGGCACTAAAGTTACCTTCCTGGTCGGTAATGGGAGGATCGCCGCTGGCAAACCAACCTGCATTTTGAAGCTTTTTAACGTCAGCGGAACTGTAGGACACATATCCCTTAAGAGTAGACGTAATACCAGGTTTGGTGACAGAGTCGACAACGACGCCATTGATTTCGTATCGGATTTCGCTAAATAAGTGAGCCAAACCATTGTTAAGGAATTTAGCCGTTGTAACTTCACCGTTTTCCTTCCGCAACTTTCCCTCTAGGTACAGATAGCTCAGGCCGGGAAGAGTTGACATATCTTCGGGAATTGGAATTCGAATTTCATCGTTATAGTCAAAACGGTTTGTATACGGTTGATGTGTGTGCAATTGATTGCTAATGATAGAAGTGTCGACGAGGACTCGCTCTCCAATATTTAAAATACTCATTACACTATTGTAAAGCCTAAGGACCGCAAGAAGTCTCTGTTTGCTTTAGTTAGCTGCGTGGTGGACGAAGCCGTACTGATCTTACAAGGGTGTGGGCGACGATTCTTATAGGAAGTAAAGCAGGGGTGGTACGGAGTGGTGAATCGAAAACCCATTACAGTTTCTTTAAATGTAATGTTACCGTAACGGTCTCTTTACTAAAACTGACAGGATTATCCGATTGGTCTAGTATTTTAATAGTTAAGTTAGTGATCTGTTTCGTGCTGATCGGTAGATAGATGACAGGGTTAGGGGTTTCCACTATTTTGTACCCGGGCGGTACTATGGGGAAGAATTGGTGAATGATATGGCCGGGCTTACCATTTTTATATGAACCAACGGAGATGTTGCAATGGATAAGAATCGAGTTGATGTTCAAAATTTTCGTAACATGTTCAGCTGTGTGCCACCTATCTGCAGCATACACTTTTTTCTCAAAGCCTAACATGTCCCGGATAGTATTGTCGCTTTGAAAGTCGATTGGAACGGTGGACTTTATTTCAGTTTTTAAGGTGCTGTTGTTTCCACGTAGCAGTACCTGTTTAACACCCGTATCAGAATCGAGTTGGTTATGTAAAAATTCAGCAATGTCGGTAATTTCATATGCTCCCTCCGGTATAATAATAGGAGGTTCTCCAACAAGATGAAATTCATTGTTGGGAGGTCTAACGTTTGGAATAGTATAGTAGGTTTCGAAACTTAACAATCCCAAGACGTATTCGCTACCATCGTCTAAGAAAATGGGAGGGTCAAAATTTGCAGTAAGAACAGATGAATCTCCCGTAAGAGTGAATATACTGGACATGATGAAGCGCGGCACCTAAACTGACGACAAAAGCGGTTTCGCCAAGTTATATAAGAATTTGAGACACAAATGTCCGCATGTGTATGATGCGAGTTTTTGATATCTATTAGAATTGTACATAATTGTGTTGTTGCTACCATCGCTGCGAAAGTAGTTTACTAATTCGGGAGGAGGTTGTAAGCGACCTATGCTATCGAAATACAGAACAAATCGATCAGCTTTAACGTAGGCTGTCCAATGTGTGCCAGGTCCAACATAATCGTCTAAGTTAGTAACACCACATTCTCGTTGACGAATTTTGTCGGGTAGAGCATCTCGCATAAATATCCCCCTAAAATGGGGAATTTCTAAGCGTTTAACGTACTGTGCAATATCGATGTTCGTCAACGCTCGGCGTGGTAGCTTCAACGGTAGTTTTTTGACTGATACGGTCGAAGATATAGTCCTTTTCCTCGAGCAATGGATTCCATAGCTTTGTTATGCCGTTCCTTTTCCTGGAGATCCTTTTTAGAAGCCTTTGAGTCGCCAACCGCTTTAGCGACTGCTGCAGCACCGCCTCCGAGGGACCCCAATGCTCCTAATGCAGCAAGTATGGGTACAAGCGGCAATATACCTCCTCTCTTGGGAACAGGTACTACTCTAGAACGAATTCGGCGTTTCCTTCGCGATTTAAAAACGACCGCGCCTCCAATACGTTTACGCATACTACACCTTGTACGCTTCCGTTTTCTAGTTACCCCCGTACCAATTTTTTGCGCAATACCGACAATAGGTAGTGCACGCTTTCGTTTCCGGGAGACTCTCACACCAACAGTGGGTTGTGTACGCTTCCGTTTTCTAGATACTCCCGTACCAAATTTTTGTGCGGCAATAGGTAACGTACGCTTTCGTTTTCGGGGGACCGTCACACCAGCAGTGGGTAGTGTACGCTTCCGTTTTCTAGATATCCCCGTACCAAATTTTTGCGCTGCAATAGGTAGTGTACGTCTTCGTTTCCGGGGTGTTTCCATAACAGCAATGGGTTCTGTACGCTTTCGTTTCCGGGAAACTCCCATGCCGAGTTTGGTTTTCCCTTTCATAATCCCTGTAACAGCAAGAGCTGCCGCTCTTTCTCCAAGAGTAGAGTCTTTTGCTTTAACGCGTTCCCAAGCTTTCTGTGCAAGAACTTTATCCGCCGCGTGACGCGTCGAAAGATTGCTAGATTGTGAGTATGCGATGTCGTGTTGCTTGCAAGCCTCGTCCAGAGGGTTTCTTCCTCGATCGCCTCGAGAAAGCCGCTTGTTTAGGCGGGTACCCGGTCCGCAAAATTTGTAACCTGGTATATGTAATTCGAAGGGCAACTTATCAATAAGGGTATTCAACAAACCGCGACCTTTCCATGTGACGGTTCGACGACTACTACGAGTTTTACGTCTAGTATAACTCATCTTAAACAAACGCTCGTCGAAGAGCGACTGACGATGTGAAGCTCAAAGGGGTAGATATATACTTAGCACAGCGCGGTTAGAAGCTAGTTCGTCTCCGTCCGAAAACGATGAAGAACGTCAAAATTGTTAAACAAAAATGTTCGCTGCCGGTAGTAAATCATACAGTAAATTCCATGTCAGAAGGGTTCAGACGACACGGCACTTTACTGGGTATAGGATGTAAAAGGGGTTTGATCATTGGTCCTTCCGGCTCTGGGAAAACCAATGCGATGATCAGTCTTTTGGTACACCGCAATGGGGTGCGGTTTCAAAACTTGTATTTGTATTCCAAAACCCTTGACCAACCTAAATACAAATTTCTGAAGATACTCCTGAAGTCACTAAAAGAAATCGGATTCTACGAATTCAGCGAGGGGTGTGAGGTTATCAAACCACACGAGGCGAAAGAAAATTCTGTTATTGTGTTTGATGATGTGGCATGCGACACTCAAAGCATCATTAGAGATTATTTTAGTTTCGGACGTCATCGAAATATAGATTGTTTTTACCTCTGTCAGACTTACTCATCAATCCCGAAACAACTGGTGCGAGATAATGCGAATATCATAATCGTATTCCGGCAAGACCACACCAATCTTAAACACATTTACGATGATCATGTAAACACAGACATGTCATTCGAAAAGTTTAAAAACTTATGTTCCCACTGTTGGACCAAAGATCACGGATTTTTAGTTATCGACAAAGAAAGCGAAATCAACGCCGGTCGTTATAGAAAAGGGTTCGACAGTTATTTCACTATATAGGCATGGACCACTGCTGTACAAATTATTAGTCTACGAACAACGACAGTAATAGCAACATGGACAAACGGTTAGTAAGCGATCTTATTAAAGCTAGAAAGGCTGTCAGGCGGAAATATGAAACTTTAAAAGCAGATATCGCCGAATCGCAGACGGCTCTTGCGGAGCAATTTAAACCAATTTCCCAACCACTCACGGAATTGCTAACATCCATCAAGCAAGAAGGAGGTCAAACAATACAGCAAGAAGTAGGACCTATGCTGAGAACCATCAAACGACGAGTGTCCACACCATCTATCCTACCCCGTCCGAGAAATGGCAAAACCCCCGTACGAGCGTCAACCCCCGACATTGCCATTCCCGGACCGTCGACTTCGACGTTGGTAACATCCACACCTAGATTTCTTGACAGAGAAGTATTGTATGAGAGTTTACCGGATGAGGAGCAACAGGTGGAGGCTCAAGAAGAAGCGGCAATTGAAACTTCGGTAGCAGAGGCTAGGGAAACCGTGCGACAAATGATGGAACCGGAAGTTCTAGGGGAATACCTGGAACAGTTCTCAGGGTTAGCTAGAAAATATATCGAGGGAATGATACGAGATACAGAGAGCAAGTACGATCTCCACTATGGAGTTCGATGGGACATAGACACTGATAAGTTTGCAATTGGGAATAAACAGCTTACTTTTGAGGGTCAGGACATGGTTATTACAGATCACGGCAATAGAATAGTATACAAAGGCACCCCCGGCTTTTACGAATTAATGTTCTTAAAGAAACCGATAACTTATACAACCAAAGACCAGGAAAATTACTATGACATAGTGAACCGATCCGCCGCAAATCGTAAGAACTACGATCCAACCCAAGGGATAAGCGGCAACGCCGGCCCAAAATATATGAAAGTAGTACGCCCCCTGGCTACATCCTTCGGCATTAGACAACCTACCAGAGCCGCATCGAGGGTGCAGCGTACCGGTAGGGGATTATTAACAGTAACCAATAAAAAAGTGGAATTTGTTCCTTGGAAAGATCCGAATTCATTAGTGGATCGTCTGCGCATATTACTAGCTTCTCAGGTAGCGGGGCACACCGGCCATTCCAACGAAATCGTAAGCATCACCCAAGCTCTACGAGATGCAAAAATAATTTACTAAGGCGAGTACAAAAGTGGAGTACCTATTGAATTACGATCAGAAGGTGCTAGACGATAGAGTAATGCCCATCGACAAATTTGGACGCCACTACCATAGCACACGCTCTGCTCCTCATCGCAAACATATCTTTATGAAAGTTCAAAATATAAAGGCACTACATATAGAAACACCGCTTCTACTGGTGGGGCGTGGGCATAATGAGGAGGGATTTTCAAAAATATTCGGAATTGATGAGTACACTTTTCCGTTAGCGACCGGACAGATTATTGATATTCAAGTCAGCGGACCTTCTGTGGAATCATACATCAACGGAGTTCAGCGGGATGAGATGGTCGGTGTGACTTTGAATCGAGGAGATACGCTTAGATTCAAAGCCGTTACCCCCAAGTTATACGTACAGCTGCTGCTTAAATGTCCCATAGCAGTCGATACAGCGACATTCGACAATGAGTCCTAAGGAAGATCTAGTCGCAGAACTTCACAAACCAGCGCGAAAAAATTTCAAGAGGCGACGGGTGATTCTCAAAGGATTGCATGATTTACTACAAGCGGATTTGGTGGAGATGCAACCATATGCACGAAGCAATAAAGGTTATCGATACATTTTAGTTGTTATTAACGCTTTTTCTAAATACTTGTGGGCTGTTCCGGTAAAACGGAAAACGGGAAAAGACGTAACAACTGCTATGCAAAAAGTTCTTGCCAGTATGAAAGTGTCTCCTAAAAACGTACAAACCGATTTGGGAAAAGAATTTTATAACACCGATTTTCAAGCTTTGATGCGACGGTACAAGATAAATCACTACAGCACGTATTCATCTATGAAAAGCAGCATCGTGGAAAGATGTAACCGCACCCTGAAGAACATGATGTGGAAGCAGTTCAGTTTGCAAGGGTCCTTCAAATGGTTAGACATTCTACCCAAACTCTTAACGAAATATAACACAACCAGGCATAGCACAACAGGTATGAAGCCGGCTCAAGTTAATTTAAAAAATGCCAAACGTCTGTTACACACCGTGTACAGCCACACAAAAACTGTAGATCCAAAACCTCAAAAATTTCATAAAGGAGACTATGTACGCATTAGCAAATATCGTTCGATATTTAGCAAGGGGTATACACCCAGCTGGAGTAACGAAATATTCAAAATAACCACAGTGCGACTTACAAACCCTACCACCTACAGACTCATGGATCAGGAAGGGCAGGAAATCAAAGGTGGATTTTACGAACACGAACTACAGAAAACCAAACACTCGGACATCTACCTGGTAGAAAAGGTGTTGAAGAAGAAAGGTAACCAGCTTTACGTAAAGTGGTTGGGATTCGATAACCGTCATAATTCCTGGATAACCACAACCAACCTTGTGTAATTGACTGCTATTGTACTTATACGTTGTAAATAAAAAAATGTTTTTATACTCTCATTTATTATTTGTACTGCTTACTACAATAACATACGGAGCGCTCGTTGCATAATAAAGATGTATTGAGTGTGTACATACATATCTTTCGTTGACAAAAAACATTTGTCGGATATCCCAACATATAATCGATGCTTCTAATCTAACAACCATCACCACTCCTATAAACAATATTTCTTTTATACTAAACTTAACCTACAAAGAACAAGAAAGCGTACGTAATGTGGGACCTATGCTTGCAAGTAATGACCAATACTGTTGCCCAAACATATTGCTAAGGCAAGGTGTCGGCAATCCGTAGCAATTCGTCAAGCCTGTAATCAGGTATATCTCGGTGACCCCACGCCAAGGTCTTCGTTGTGTTGGGAATAAGAAAGCGTTTATCATCTTTCGAAGAAAGCGCAACCTTATTCATTAATTCGGTGTACATAGTGTGTAAACGCGAGCGAAAAACATACATTTGACAAAAGACAGCATCTCTTCTGCTCTCAGCAACAGACTGATAAATTTCGCTGGTGAGGTACTTTCGAACGGAAGACTTTTTGATGCCCTTAGCTTTCTTGTCAACTTTGTCGATAGCGTTTACACAGTATGTTTTTGCACCGACCCCGTAGAAGCTACGCACGACTACCCCAGCGTACTCGTCCTTAAATTTGCCAACAACAGATTTGGTTTGCGGAACGTCGTGCAAGTTATTCTTATAATTTGAGGTATCGAAGCGATGAAGGTGGCGTTTCATGTCCGCGTAAAAATTTTCAGTAAAAATTTCCAAAATTAAGGAGTCCGTATCTGTGTACAATAGAGAAACATTAGGACCATATTGCTCCTTCAAAAAATCATAATAAAACTCGTACATTACAGTTTTCGAAATATCCAAAACTGAGAAACCAACATAGCTGGGTTTGTCGTAGACAACCACCGTCTTGTTCATTTCTACAGCAATTAAATTTTCACCAAACCGAATTCTATCTTTAAAGTTAGGTTTCGCGATCCAAGCTTCTGCCCCCATTCTGTGACCAAGTTTCTCCCAATGACTCACTAATTTTACCTCAACCCTTTTGTCCACGTTTTCCATAGTTTTGCCAAATACGCTGTTGTTAGCTAGCTTAAAAGAATTACGATGGAATTCGTTGTCAGACTGGTTTCTTAAATTTGTGTTTAGGTCGATGTACGATCTAAGCCAGGGGGATTGTCTAAATTTCAGTATCCTATGGGTTCTAGTCAAAATCAAACCAGCCTTTAAGCATTGCTTTAAATTTCTATAGTGAATAACGTATCTATGTTTGTCATGTAAATTTGGAATCAATTTCGCATTTTTATATTTTCCCTGTGGAGGAACCAACAGCTCGGGACAAAAGGGCAAGTCATTGTGAGCGTCGTGTAAATTTTCCGGGTACTGCAAGTCAACTTCCAGCACGTACCCAGTGTCAGATTTGTTGGAAACTTGAAAAACGTCAAAACGGTCAATTTCCTCGTCAGTCAACCAAACAAAACCACCTTGCGGTAGAAACTGTCTCATTCCAAATCCATATAGGTTTGTAGAATCCAAAAACATGATAAAAGAAGTGGGTTTGGAAGGATCATAATTACCCGCAAATTTGTTGTTGGCAATAGCCTTTCTCCCGACACAAGTACTGACTCCCCCGCGAATACCTTTTTTGAAAAAGTTAAACATATCAATGTCAGTCAACAGCTCCAACTCAACCCCCGTAAATTTTAACATGGCATCCCAACTTAATCCGGGGGCTGTGTAATACTGCGCTGGATCTAAATTATATTGTTGCAAATAAAAATTTCGAAAGTTTTCGAAAACGTCTGCCAAAATAAAAACGTCACATTTGAGGTACACATCGGAATAGTCGCCCAACGTTTTACATTCAAAAGTTTGCCAGACCTTAACGGCGCGCGCGTAATCGGCCTCAGTAATATGGGCATCGTTTAACCGGTCATAAAACTGGGCGATTGTGGGTAAGGTAGGCTCGCTTAATTTCGCAAAAGAGTCTACGTACGAATAGGGAAATACACCTTTCTGCCTCATCAACTCAAATTTTAAGCCATCTCCGAATTGATTTTGAATTTCAACACACTGTCCATCCTTCAACGTACCGGCCAGCGATGCCAAAGAAGCACTTAAAAATCGGTAACTATCTAAAAAGCGAATTTGCATATAAACTTGTTTACGTTCCCCGTTCTCAAAAATTTCATCAACCCAAATACGTTTGCCAAATGAAATATATTTTTCTTTAGTTACCGGAATGACATCAATTTTCTCCTTATTTTGGGCCAACTTTTTTACGAAAAGGTGTGAATCGTAGTTTAAATTATGAAAAAATACGGGAATAAATTTTGGAAGTTTATAATTTAGATTGCAATTGGAATGAGCAGCTCCCCGATAGTGTCCCGTCAAATGGTCGTGATCACGAACTTTTACGTCCGAGTCTTTGAAAGGGCGATTGCAAATGTGACATGAAACAGCTCCGTTAAAATTTTGAATTTCCGCGAGATCCATATCCCTAAGAGGTACAACAGGCTTCAGGTAGTTGGAATACAACCTAAAGACGTCTTGATCTAGACGATCCACAAACACTTCGACAGCATCTGCACCCCGATAAATTTCGAATTTGGATAGAGTATCGTCAAACGAACATTTCAAATAATATGCAAAGGAATACGGTTTGTGTTCGCACGTTGTAACCGTATAAGGTCTTTCGCAATCGGGGTGTAGGTTCCCTCCATCGACCGGTGTTAAAATCGTTTCGAAATCTGCATAAATGACAAACGGTAGCTTCATCTGCTTCGCGCAGTTGTCAAACTTGAGAATATTGCGGGGCCTCATTTCCCCAAACGCAGGCGTGACCAATTCTGTCGTAGGCATTTTAGTGTACACACGATTACAGTCAAAACGTTGATGCATCTCTAACTTCGCATCGCTATCAAAATAATTTAGACAACCATCGCAAAAATGTTTAGCATGATCATTACGCGTTATTTGGTGTGAAACTAACCTAGACAAATCCGCGATACAACAGTAGTGACTATTACCTTTGTCGTTGGTAATTAGCAACAAATTTACATGCCACCTCTTTTTCAAAGAGGTGTGGTACAGAGGTCCCACAACTTCATATTCCGTAACATTGCCTCGAAAAAAATTTTCCAGTCCGTATACATTTACAGAAATTTGCGGATTATATTTTTCAAATTTTTGAATATCGCGCAATCTAACAGGGAATTCAATGTCCCTAAATTTCAAGAATCGACGACAATCCGGATACGAAGTCGTTCGATTAGGCTGTCCAATTGGTTTGCAAATGGCCGAGGTTACAGCCCACCCGAAACAACAGTCGTCATCGTTTTGGATGTTCACGATCGCTTTCTTGTTTTTAATCTGCTTCGGCAGCGGGATATATGACGATGCTCGAAGCGGATTATACCTATTTACATTAACCTCTATATACAGCAGCTGCTTCAGGATCCACCCTGTTAAAGAACAAAACGCGATTAGTTTTGCTGCAAGAACCCTTCAAAGATTGCACGTACCTGACTCTCGTTCCTGAAATTCGGACACCTTCTCGTCCAATATCCCCGTAAAATTATCATATAATTCGTTCAAGTTTGTACCGCGAGTAGCCACCTCGTTAGCTGTATTAAAACTTTTTACGTCTTGCACATCTTGAACCTCCAAAATAAAAAACCCGAAAAGTTCGAAATTGATTTTTACACTAGTTAATTTATGTAACTGTCCTTCTATAAGACCTATAATTTTGTCTTTGAGTTCGGTCATATATTCTACAACACTTATATGATAATTTTCCGTGGACACCCTATAGCTTATTACACGGGACTTGAAGGCGCTCTGTAGGGCCACCACTCCCTTCCCCAGGTAGGCGACACCACACCGTCTTGTGTGACGACTGCTCCGGAGATGTCCGATGAAACCATTCCGGGGCACGTTATCGTCACACACGTTGCAGTATCGGGTCCTGGGTGGCTGTTCTGTTATTAAAAAACGTTAGCAACCATGAAACGCTACAATAGAGACACACTCACCAGCACTGGAAACTTGGACTCTTCTGCGTTTACTGCTAGAGGGTCCTTCACCAGTCACCACCGAAGATTCCATAGCGTCGCCTGCAGCAAACACAATACCATTCAGCTTGTCTGCATTGCAACACCTATTACACTTACCACTCGTCGACGGGTGGCCCAGCTCTGGACAACAGCTTTCTCTTCGATGGCGGAACAAATTGTCGGCTCTGGTGAAGGATCGTTCGCACTCGGTGCATCTGAACATACTGGGTAATTAGCTTCACGCAAACTGTAATTATACTAACTACGCGATTAGCTACCCAGCTCGAGGGGGTGATATTCACAAAAGCGATAACACTGTCAATTACAGTCTACAAATAAAATTACACTTGAAACCTCGAGCGGAATACCCAGGTGCCACCACGCGGAGGATTCGCTTTTGACACCCTGGAGGGGATACGGGAAGGTTATTTGTTTTGTGTTACGGACGTATCACATGTTAAACTACAATCTACTATCTACAATTGTACATTTTGCCAGAGCTGATGACGTGTGGCAAGAATCTCGTCCATTACCCTTGATAGGTCGTTGGATACCTTTCGCCGCTCCATCTCCAGCAACCGCATCTCGTTCAGAGTGCTTCCGCTGTGACCTTTGGCGAGGTTGGGTTTTCTGGATTTCATACGACCTTGAATGGCGTCCAGCGAATCTAGACACTGGTCCATTTCAGTGTCCAGGTCGTCGATTCTTTTTTCGCCGGTGGTGACGTCATCATATTTGGCAAAAAAAGCGGTGCGTTTGGCCTCATACTGACGAATGGCACATTGCGTTAGCGATATGCCTTCCTCTTCCTCTTTCTCATCGGCGGAGGCAGTCGACACCTCACTCCTAGAGGCCGCCGACGCGACAAGGGAAGCAGGTGTTGCAAGCCTGTCAGCTCCATCGTCCGCTACCAGGGAGGCCTGGCTGATAACGGATGTTGAAGCTGCCACTTCTGGAGAAGGTTGCGTTGCAGGTGGATTAACGCGTCCGGAACTACAGCTAGACGGTCGCCTTGAGCCCGAGACGACCTCGATATCTAGCTCCTTTACGACCCTTTCGAACTCTTGTGCTGCACGACCACCGCAAACCTCCGCGCTACTATCGTCAAATTTCTTACAAAACTCAGCGTTCACAATATTTTGTTCCTCTTGTGATAAGTGTGGAGACTGTGATCTCATTCTTTTTGCAACCGATTTTTCAGTTTCCTCCACGCCTTGAAGAAGCTGTGGAGTACATATATTTATCACACTATCTGAATCACTTCGAACTTGCCCCTTTCCGGTCACAGCCTCGACATTCATCAACACTGGCTCTACGCGTTTTGCCAAACTTAACTTCGACGCACGTTTTCGCTTTGGCCCCTCGGTAAGGAGTTGCCTTAAAATTTTGCAAGAGCTGTCCTGACTAGCAGGTGTACAGCTGGCCTCGACGTCCGAAATCGGAGAAAATAAAGAACGGCCAGATACCACTACTACATTGTCCAAAATGTTTAACGAGACTTGCGGCGTCTGGCTTGCGGGGTTGGGGGTTGCCCCGCTTCGCTGCGTGCAAACGCAGAGTTCGGCATTAGCCCGTTCCGGCGTCGATAGGCTAAGTCTATTAGCATTACGCTTCCACTCCTGCAATACAATACCTCCACACGAAACACACTTTACAGCACTGGAACCAACCATCGCGACAGCAGAGAAGAGAATGACCCCTCCTCATCTGAGAATTGCTTAAGTACACATTGGTTGACCATGGGTTGACCATGGGTTGAAGGACGGAGACGTCACCTTGCACATACGGATGGTAAGCATTTAGAGTACGCGGACGATTTTCTGTGCAATTTCAACTCAAGGCTCCCATTATTTCTTTACTCGTTACCTCTGCCTGAAAAGATACACAGCTTTTATGTAAAGTGACAATACTCGATTTACAAAAATTTATTTTTTCTAAATGGTTACAACTTCTACAGCAAACAGACTTAACTATTACGTACCGCGCTTTGTTTGCATTCTATATCACACTGTATAATGTCCAACGCAAATTTTAGCATTTCGTACATACACATCGCATTTTCCGATGTAGGCAACGCGTTCGCAATGTTTGTTTTGAAATCACCCGGTTCATTCCACACACTTTCAATTACAGTGCTATAATATTTTTCAAACTGTTGGCACTTTAAACATTCTATTTTAGACTATATGAGCGGCACCAGCTCCCAAAATTCTTCGAACGACTCCATGTCCAGTTCAACTCGATTACGCCCTATTTCCTCTAGTTCAATCATTTTCTTGTTTAGAAATTTCTTACAAGATATTCTTCTATTAGGTTCAATATCTACCAGTTGTGGCTGAGCATCATCACTGATAAAGTAGTTATTTATCATACATTGATTGTCCAAAAACACGTTAAATATCGGTTCCTCCATCCGCATCCAATCATAGTCCGAACCACAGAACAACACTGTCGGCGCAAACGATCCATAGCCGTTTAAACCCACACTCACGAATTTGTTCCTCAATTTATTTAGAGGATAGGTTGTGGAATTTAATAACACTGGATATGGATGCAGAAAATTGGCCTTCAGCAGTCTAAGCTTTATATTTTCCATAGCTTCTTTTATGTTCTCGTCTGTCATTGCTAATGTATTTGCTAGTACAACGCCCGCTACACTATTGCACATCTTTATTTATACACATGCGTCTGGCCTTGAGAGCCTAGCGGTAGGAGGATTCTCCTTGGCCTTGAAGTCCACGTACCTTGCAATGCCAGTGACCTTAAGGGCCTGAAGAGTAACGTTGGCCTTGAAGTTCACGTGCTTTGAAATCCGAGTAAATGACCTTGACGGCCGACTCGTCAGGGGAAGGAGTGACCTTGGGCTTGTATGCGGCTCAGGGGAGGCCGTAACCTCGACCTTGAAAAAGTGGTGGGGGGAGGTTCCAGAACCATCCACTTGCCTCTACTACGACCTCGACCTTGAAAAAGTGGTGGGGGGAGGTCGCAGAACCGGCAAATGGCATCTACTAGTGAGTCAAATGCTTTATAGAAATTAATAAAGGTTAGATAAACTAGGACTTTGTATTCTGTAGATTTTTCAATGAATGACCGAATATTCTGGTGATTTGTGGTGCTGAAGTTCCATCGAAAATCCGCTTCATCCGTTGTTTGATAAAAGTCCAACCTTGAAGTTAATTTTTTATCGATGATTCTTGTCAACAATTTGTAGAAGTGTGACAATAAGCTAATATGTAGATAGTTTTCTAGGTCTGTGTTATCGTCTTTCTTAAAGCAAATGCCCTCTGCATGTTGCCATTAGTTAGGAACTTCAGCGTTCTCGAAATACTTATTCAGAAGTATACGTATAGCTTCTCCGCCCATTTTTAACACCACTGCTGTGATTCGGTCGACACCAGTTCTTCTTTGTCGATATCGGACATCTCTTTTGATCTCACATTTATGACCTCTGGTTGTTGATATATACAATGTTGAGATAGATTATAGTATAGTGTTTGCAGTTTCCAGTTTCCAGGCCGTGGCTCAGGTTGAGCTAGAGGTATCATTCCGAATCGGTCGTCACGTGTGTCATTGCGGGGGAAGTTAGTCATGTATCGTGGAAATCGCTTGAATTACGAAAGATATTTTTGTCAGGGTTTAAGCCGGATTTAAGAAGAGAGTCCTCTACCAAGTTAAGTGGATTTTACGAATTTTACGACTTTCCGACTCTCGCAGTCGCCACAACGAAGAAATCACAACTTCCCTCGCTGCTTAATCGTATCAACTTTTGAGCCGGACAACATCTCCATAGAGTTCGTTTCAAGTGTGTGCCACGACGCTTTGCAATGTGAACGCTGTCATCAAACTACAGCGCTCTGACAGTTGCCAAAAGTAATTGCTAATTGCATTTGATACAGTGCATTCACGAAGAGTACGTTGGTGATTCGGTATGTAAACATTGAACCATTCGATGTTGCGCATTGAATGTTCGAATAAAATTAAATAATTAGCCCTATCCGGTCTTTTGTGTATTGATAATAAATTAAACAGAAATTTGAGAATTAATAGTAGATTAAAGTTAACTTGCATTTATACTTGCGCTTCCCAGGGTACATATTGTTTATGTATGTGTAATTCGATGAGAATTTAAACCGTGGATAATATATATGTTCGTTAAAATTTGCGGTTGTTTTACTTGTTTACTTTACTATTATTTATATTATAAGCAATTAGCAGGAGAACTATTATGAACACCAAAGGTAAGTTCCTGTGAAAAGGAGCCGTTGCACACACTTTCCGAAATAGTAATTCATCCGTCTTTCGCGCTTTGCTATTCTGAGCTATTATCTAACCCCAATTTATCATTAGACATACCCACCAGTGTCCCGATTGGCCCTAGCCGGGCAAAATTATACAGGGCTAAATAACTAATTGTTGTGGCTGTAATCGTCAAAAGTAATCATTTCCAAGATTTTGACACTGCTCTTGAAGGGTTTCGCTTCTTGTCATACTTTCAGCCGGAGCTGGATACAAACCTAACGCCTTTGGCTCTGTTTATTGTTCGCCGTAATATCCAACTGTTTAGCCTTGTAACAATTTCCACTGCATTTGTCCATTTTGTGTCATGTCTTGTAATACCTTATGTATTGTCCCCTGCCTTATAGTTTTGGGCTTTCCTCTAGGTCTTTTCATATCCAATTTCGCCATTTACATTGTCTCGGTGGCATTCTTGCCAGTCATTTTGCATAAATGTACAAACTACCTGCATAAAATGGAGGGTGCATACACTGCTTTATGTATTCTTCTCTTAAGCTGTCTCTAAATCTCTTTCTTGCTAATTATGTCTTTGTCCATCGCATGGAATAGTCTATTTGCTGCTTTTATCATATTTTTCACCTCATGCTGTTTTTCTAATTTAGATGATCGTTGTTCCCAAGTATTTAAAGCTAT
This sequence comes from Agriotes lineatus, assembly GCA_940337035.1. Classification (NCBI taxonomy): domain Eukaryota; kingdom Metazoa; phylum Arthropoda; class Insecta; order Coleoptera; family Elateridae; genus Agriotes; species Agriotes lineatus. The sequence goes on from CALNHX010002685.1 coordinate 64,242, forward strand.
GCACCTGTTCCAGCTTACTGTCTCCCAATTTCACTAAAATTTCTTCCTGCTATCTTTCGTCTCTTTTTATCTATAATTCTTTGATTCCTGTTCGTCACCTTAATTTCATTTCAAATTTCTTATGTCTTAGCGTTGCTCTTCTTTTATACTTTTCGATATTTCATCTATATATGATTGTGCCGAACTATTACTTTCGATTTCTACCAGTTTTACAAATTTACAACATTTTCCGCAACCGCCCCATTAATCATGACCAAATCAAAATTATAAAACTGCGTAACCGCAGCAAACGCTTTGGAGTAAAAAAAGTGGAAAAATTAATAAATACTCAATTTGTTACACCGGATAGATATAAACACGGTTATTCGAGACCAAATAGCCTACCAGGATGACATTTGTGCCAATTTGTGTGGAATATTAACGCAAAGAACTGAAAAGTTATTGGACGAAATTAATCGCTTTACTACTACTAGTAATAGACCTTAAACGGTCGCTTAACTATAGTGTAACTATATCGTAACAGTGGTCTAATATCATTATTATGGATTACGGGTCCTGAGGCCGAGAGTTCGAATCTCGGTCTTTGCAGATCTTTTTAAGTTATCGAAAGATGCGGATGCAAAATTCTATTTCTTGTCCCTGTTAAAGTTACATTGCTATCTTAACGGCGCTCTTTACCTCATACACACTCTCTGCTAACGGTGATAAACCACCGACTTGATTTTAAATAAATTTCCTTCGTCTAGGTTTCGCAGTATTTAGTTTTCCGTCTCCTTTGCGATGTTTTTTTGTTAGAAGTCGTCGCATGTGTGGTGCGATAATCATAACTCTATAATAAAGCAGAACACTTCCCAAGGTCAAACATGCATGCGCGTGGTCTATGTGTAGTTCGATTGTGGGCGTGGTCTTGATATTAGCAGCGTTGCCAGACCTGGTACAATTCTACGAATCTGGTACATTCTGAAACCGTTTCTGCAAAAGTATATTTTTAAAATATTTCTGGTACATTTTCATTCTCATCTATTAGACGAAACTCTCAAAAGTAAATTAGCAGATCAGCCAGGCAAAGCGGAATTGGTAGACAAAAATTTTTAATCGTTAGGACGTAACACGTGAAAACGCGCATGCATTCAGCCTGGCAACCCTGCATATTCTGATCCGAGTGGTGCCGATGCCGATCGGTTTGTTTCACGGTACGAAATCTCCCTCCTGCCAAGTGAAACTGTCATGGCTACCAAAGCAGAGAAATCAGTGCGTACAGAATTTTGGCAAAAAGCCCTTGTTCCAATTGCGAGAAAGATAATTGCAATATTTTAATGACATTGCACCATTTTGTAACCCAGGTACGAATTAAAATAAATACAGTGCTGCAGTTCTAATATTAATTTTTGTTTAGGCGCTTCCTGAAGCAGAAGAACCGAAAGTTGTTTAGAATACGCTGCCCAAAATGGGGCCATCAAAATGGAGAGCCGGGCTACAGACACTGCAGAATTCTTTCATTTTATGGGAAATTTGTTCGCCAGTGTGAACGGTAGTTTGCCTTTCAATAAACATGGGAAACAATTGAAAACTGCTGTGGGCTGTAGATGTCAAAACAGAGAAATCAGTGCGTCCAGAATTTTGGCAAAGAGCCCTTGTGTTCTTTGACAAAATGTACTGCGTCCAGGATGCATATACGTAATCTGCAGACGCATAAGGTATAACCCATCACATCGTTTTTTCTGAAGTCGTACGGCCAATCAGAACAGAAGTAAACTGCAGACGTGTTGCATTATAATGCGTCTGCACTTTACGCAAGCACCGTGACCACTATTATTTCGTATTTATTGTATCTTGAGTTGATAAATACAGACTATTATTATTAGTATAGTATTTTCTCTTGAAATGTTCGGTTTATTCCGATTAAACGAGAGATATTTGGTCAGATGTAATTAGATTCTATTAATTAATTTTGATATAAGAATTTTCTCACGTTACTGCACGTTTGTAATATGACCGCTTTTCGGCCAAATTTCGAGTTACCAGCGATAATTATGCTTCGCCCTCGTTAATAAAACTTCAAATTCGTGGAAGAAGTATTAGTTTAATAATTAGTTGTACAATATACTATTGTACAACTGTCGTTAAAAATCAGCAAGATCATTTTTTCTGACTAAATGTAACTTTTATTAATTTGATTATAATATAGATAGCAGTTGTAGACATTTTTCAAAATAATCATGTTAATTTTGACATTTGATTAGAATATAGAAAGCCTTACTAGATTTTTTTCAAAATATCGAGCTGCCAAACAACTGAAAGTTATTGATTTTCCTTAGTTATCTGACAAATATTGGTTTACTAACAGCCAGTCTTATAAAGGCTACTAATCTGACGTTAACTTTAATTCGCTGTTAAAATAAACAAAAGCGAATCAAAATTTGTTTACAGATGAATGAAATTTCATAAGCACTAACGTTTTGATGTGCTTTTGTTTGTTTTAACAGCGAATTAAACTTAACGTCAGATTAGTGGCCTTTATAAGACTGGCTCTAAGTATTTTTAACGTGTTAAAAGTGTGTACTTTTAAGGTGCTCTCTCATAAATTAATTTTGACATATATAAGTGTAGTCACCTGGAATAAAAATGTAATTTTTAATGACAGTTGTACAAAAAGTGATTGTTTTTACGAGAGTAATAGTTTTATGAAAAAAATTACTGCGCTATAAAATAGAGCTTTATTAGATAGTTTTGCGCTTATAAAGTACCTAGCTCTTTGTTTCACTCTACAGATGAAAGTGCGCGTTGCTATGGAAATTAATAAATAACCAATTGTTTGCTCGCAAGAATGGTGGCTATTTTGTTTATTACGGCTACAATAAGTAAACCAAAAACGGCCAGATTCTAAATTCATTTGTAGTTTTTGCAATACATAATGTAAATTTATTTTTTAATATTCGTAGAAAAAATAACATTTACTTTTTGAGATATCATTTTTCGCTCGTAAAATTATCATGACGCTGCTCGTGAACAAATCTTCATCCTACGAAAAAAAAAACAATACTTTTAACTTTTGACGAAAAATACAGATATTATTTACGTATATTAATGTTTTAATGTGGTTATTATAACACCGCTGTAATGGAGTCCATCAAAACACTGTTTCTGTATTGTTGTTTTCATATGAAAAACGTTATTTCAGACAACTGACAGATTGTCATATTTATGAAATGTCAAAATTAAAAGTTTTTGATTATTTTTGTTGAAAGTAAATAAAATTAGTGTATTATCGTCGTTGAATAAAATTCATTGCATCTCTATTTGAGCACTCCTCGTTGCGCACTCATGCCCCAAACCCACTCGTGCTACAATCAGCCCTCTTATTAAACTAGTATAATAATATGCTACTTCTACGACAGTGCAGAAAGTACTCACTTTTTGCACTCTCATGTAAGAATCATACTATGACTGGTTAAAACCGACAACTTTTTAACGAATGTCAAATTAAAAGATTAAATTTGTTGTAGAATGCGAAACTGTCGCAGGAAAAATAGTATGTAACACACGTGTGGAATCGCCATCGGAAAATGTATGTGAATACATGTAGTCATTCAAAAACAACTACAAATGAGTAAAAAAAGTTGTTTTCATATGTGTTGCTAACGTTATTTTTTGCATAGTGATCCCTTGTAACTCGAAATTTGGTCGAAAAAGACTTCAACATTTATAACTGTCAAATAGACAATTCGCAATTTCAATAAAATAGTTAAAAACGTGTTACTTTCTTTACAATTTTTTTGTTAAAAAAGTGATACTTTCTTTATGATTTTTCGATAAAAAGAACACGAGATACAAATAAAATGTTTGCGAAAATTGAATTAATATTAAGCAAAATTGAAATAAAAATTATAGAACTGTCAACATGAATTTATTTGATAGAATATGAATAATAATTATAAAATTTATGTCATTTTAACATTGGAATTCAATGTAATTACATATAGTAATTAATTAACTTTAGTATAATTATAGGGTTAAAACTAACTGTTTAAGTTGAAATAATAAATTGGTAAATATCCTGATCCATTTTATTCACTAAATTAATTCAAACGTCGCTGGACGCGTTTTAGAACGTAAAAGTAGTTTGCGTCCTGTTGTGTATACGAAAATGAATCACTTCATCCACTAAAAATAAAATAAAAATGTCACCTTTTACAATAATTCGAAATTGAGTTTTCAACATATCTTCACGTTTTAGAGTCTCCTGAACCCAAAAAACATGTTTTTGTTCATTGGTCTGTCTGTCTGTGTGTGTGAGTCTGTGTGTGAACAGAATATCTCAAAAACGAAAAGAGGTATGACGTTGAAACTTCATATATAAGTTTTGTGTATTATCTAGATGCGACAGAAAGTTTTTGAATAAAATCGCATAACCGGAAGTATGGTGTTTTTACTCTTGTGATTTTTCAGTTTTCTTTCGATTTAAAAAAAACGGCTCTAACGATTTTGTCAAGCATTTTTACTACATTTTTAATGTGTATTGATGTGAGATAGGTGATTTTCCAGTTGAATACCTCTAAAATAGGTTTCTTTTGTTTCTTTTTCTTTTTTTATTAATTCATATTTTAAATAGAACACCCGCTATATTATTACATTTTTAATTCAGCAGAGAATTTTAGAGAAAATTTGTCTCTTCAACTAACGCTTTATTTTGTACGGTTTCTGTAAAATTTGTAATTTTTGACAAATGCTTAAAAATTAAAAATCAGATTTATGGTTAATTATAAAATCACTGTAAAAGGAAGTTGTGTGCGTATATCAGACCAGATTCTTTTACCTAACTGTTTTCGAAAAATTACATTTTGTAAGCGCTAAATTTGGTTAGATACAGTTTGTATATCTACCGGCATTCTTTCGGTCTGTTTTTTCGGTCGGTTGGTCGAAAGATAAACATGCGAAGCTAACCTAAACTTCATCTTTGGTAGTTAGATTTAATCAAACAGCTGTGTCGTTTACAAATTGTACTCCTAGCGTTCTGGGAGCATACTTTCTATATTTCAATAATTTATAGTAATTTTAGACGACATTTAATACGATATAGCAACTCAAAGCGAAACCACTAAGTAAACTGCAGACGTCTAATACCTCTCTGTGTCTGCACTTTACTTAAACTTTCATTGGCTCCATATTAATCAATTACCGATTGTGGCCGAACAGTTGTCATAATACCTTATGCGTCTGCAGATTACGTATATGCGTCCAGGATGGCTTGTGAATAATCTGGTTTCAAAGCACTCCGTTGGTTCCAATTGTGAGGAAGATAATTGCAATATTTTAATGACATTGCACCATTTTGTAACCCAGGTACGAATTAAAATAAATACAGTGCTGCAGTTCTAATATTAATTTTTGTTTAGGCGCTTCCTGGAGCAGAAGAACCGAAAGTTGAGCCAGTATTCGTGCCAGCTCAGTTTGACCAACTGAAAACACGAGGAAATCCAAAACCACTTGGGCCCAGGGCAGACAAATGTTGCAAGAGACTGAATACGTAACATGAAATCGCCGAAGGGAGTTATTTATTTTATGTTACCATTTACCGAGTCCGATTATTTATAGTATTTTCTCATGACATTACTGGTATCCTACTTTCACCATATTTCCTGTTACACGCTCCTCCTTGGCTGTTACTCTAATTGTCGATTGTGTTATTTTATGAATACCATGACAACAGACATTTTCATATTGCCCATTTCCTCCGTATAGAGAAAATGTGTTCTTTCTGTCACAATTTTTGTAACCTAGAAACTGATTTCTATTCTCGGTTGTGGAATTTTTTTTAATTTTTAACAGTCGTATATGTTGTTCTACGAACGAAGCGACAAGTATTATCAATAGTAATATAACAAGGGCGAGACATACTTACCGATAATTTTGCACACGGCAAGGGTCGAGTGCTGGTTGCAATGAAAACTGTTCCGAGGGCAGTTTTCAACCAGCACGATCACTCTTGGCACGGGCAAAATTATATGTAATTGTGTCCCCCGCGTTTATATTTTGAAGATTATTACACAAAACACATATACGAATTATGATTTAAAATTGATCTAATAATGCCAACAAACTCAAATTGCGTGTTTCTTGCATTTCCATTTCTAATTATGCCACCATCTACGGGGTTGATAATTAGCACTAAGGAAGCTTATCAAGTAATCAGTTCGGGATTGGTTGATTTTCAAAAAATGCATGGTTGTCATTGGATGATATCAGTCATGTAACAGTTGTGTGTAATAATCATTACGTTGTTTTGTTGTGCGGTAATTTCTTTTACGGCAACATGCGACGGAAGTTTACGTAAAATGCGCACCGGTGTGAAACTGGTTTAGCATGCACCGGGAACTGTCAGAATCTTTGTTTACGTCGCTTGCCTTCGTAACTTGGCTCAAGTGTAGAAACTACCATAAATAGAATGAGCATTTTTTGTTAAAATTTATAGCATTCTTATGTACTTATTATTAATTACTAACTTTGTCTTATATACTGGACTACCCAACAAAGAAATTTTTTTATCGCTTTTCAATTTGTTTTAAAATATTGATAAAAATTATTATTTAGAATGGAACGTGGAACGTATTTCTGCCATCGATCAATTATTTTTAACGTTATATAATCTGCGCCAGAATCCCCCACATAAAGATTTAGCTCAGCGCTTTAACTGTAGCACTGCAACAGTTACTAATATTTTTTTAACTTGGTTAAATTTGTTACGCGAAGTAATATTTTCCAGTTTAATGTCATCTGTACCATCTGTTAAAGATAATCAAGCATGTTTACCTAATTGTTTTGCTTTCTTTCCGATCACAAGAATGGTATTAGATCGCACCGAAATTTTTTCTGAAATTCCATGTTTGCTTGAAAAGCAAAAAGCGACATAGCCATTACAAGCACCGTAACACTTTAAAAGGTCTTGTGGGAGTTGCACCAAATGGAGTTGTGATTTACTTGAGTTTATTGTATCCTGGTTCCACTTCTGATAAGAAAATTGTGCAGAACTGTGGAGTACTTACTATTTTTGAACCAGGAGATTTGATAATTGCAGATAAGGGATTTCTCATTGGCGACATTTTAGCGGCAGGTGTTTCTCTAAATATTCCACCATTTTTGTGCCAACCACAGTTTACTCCTTCTCGGGTAATACAAACCAAAAATATTGCTCGTGCTAGAATGCATGTGGAAAGAGCAATTCGTCGTATTAAGGCATACAAAATACTAAATCTAATACCCCAAAATTTAATGAACTCGGCAACCAAAATCTGGAAAGTGTGTGGCGCACTAACCAATTTCCACCAATAAAGGAAGTTGAAACATATTTTGAAGGCGAACAGTAAAAATAGAAATAAGAGTGTTAATTAACAACTGCTTATTTATTTAAATAAGACATTTTTTTATTATTGTATAGTTGTACATTACTATATGTTAGTTTATGTTTACTCAAATATTCGTTTTGTTAATTACAGAACTTAACTTAATAAATAAAAGTATTTACAAAAATATTGCTCTAACTGCTATCTAATAAAAAATTTCTTATTAATAGTACAGCAATATCACGGAAACAAACGGTGAACGTCATCAAACAGTAACTTTAAATTAATAACTAAATATTTGATGATGTGCACAGTTTGTTTCCGTGATTGCTTCCCGCGCTGGGATGAGCTCCATATAGGGGAGGTCAGCTAAAAGCGCGAAGTTGGAATAAGCCTTCTCACGAGGTATGTATGCTATTTTACTCACAACATAGTTACACATTTATTTAATTTCGACATTCACTAGAGATGAAAGGCATTTTGTATGATAAAAATTCTTCAAAATTTCTATATTTTCTGCCCATTCTTCTTTTTTTGTAACTGGAATTATTGCTATGACTTGAGGAGTCCAGATAACTAGATACTATTTCTTTTTATGTATTTGGTGTAAATATTCATGGTTTTCATTTACCACAAACTGTTGCAGTACCTTATCGTAAGAACAAATATAGCCTTTATCATGTGCAATGATTCCATCAAGTTAGAATTGCGATATTTAAATGGATATTTAACTTCCACAAGCTCTTCTTCGTCTACAAGGCCATCTGGGGTGGCCCCAAGGTATCCACACTGATGGAGCCATAGTCCAGCAGATGTCACAGGAAGTCCAGTTGCTGCCCCAAATGTTTCTATTGCATTATTTTTATGTTCTCGCACCCACCGAATGGCCTATACTCCATCTAAGTTATATGTGCCTGCATAATAAGCGAACTTTATGAAAAAATGTGAAAAATATTTTGCAAAGCAAACCTGGTAGTTTTTTGAAAAGCGATGCAGGGTACCGATTTCTTTTGCAAGCTGCTAGCACCGTACCGAACGAACTGGCTGTTAAACGAAACCTGCGAATAATTAACCACAAGGGATTTTTTTACTGCCCTATGGTTTACTCAAATATAGTTATTGCTTAGGAGAAACATTCACTTTTTGTTCAAAATAACTAATTTTTTCAGATATATTTTGATATTCTGCGAAGAAAATTATATAACTAATCTGCGGAACAATAATATCTTCCGGTGCAGTAAGTCTAGGTGCTAGAAGCCAACTGAATCCTACCACCCCTCCAAACGAATCAAATTTTTCTCTAAGCGTTTCGATCTCTTCCTTGGTAACACTTCTCTTTGAAGCTCGATATTCCTTAGACGGCAAAAACAATTCATCGATTGTTCTCACGTTTTCATCAAGTGCTTTGGATTGTTTAGGCACTGACCAGCTACATGACTGGTCTGTAACTGATGTATTGTAATGGGCAAATAGTGCCAGTGCAGCAACATGATGACATGAAACTTGTCCACGAGGACATGTGCAAGAAGTTGAGGTTATGTTTTTGTCTTCATCGAGGAAGATCTACAAAGTAAAAATATATACTTAGTATTCGTTACTGCTTAGAGTCCATCTGAAGCAGCAATCAGTATTTTAAATAATTATACTTTTTAAGCTAAAATGTATCTTACCTGAACATTGTATCGCTTATCTTTCATGCTTGCGTGTACTGTACCATTTACCATTTAATAATGAATTGAAAAAGAAGACACTATTCAATTCAGCAGTATTGGCAGTATCCAATATGAAAGACAGTTGCCTGGAGGCTATCCAAGAATGTCCATAAAACGCTTTCCAGAGGCGAGCGTTTCCTTTCCAGAAACTTTCCATTTGAAAATATATTTTTTGGAACTTTTCCTTATTGCCATTCTCTAGCGTGCTTTTAAAACTTTCTTTAGTGCAACAAAAGTTATTAAATTCGTCCTACATTTTAAATGCGGCATATGCCGCGGGTTTCAGCTAGTGTATATAAGATAATATGGTAACGGTGTTTTACGGAGTGAGCGTCTCAAAGAGCACGTGCCGAAGTATCGATAAGGGCGTCGGTCCCTTTGTATGATCTTATGTCTTTAGTATGAGAGCCATGCTTAACTTCTTATAGTACATAATTGATTTCATTAGCAGTTTTGATTATTCTTATGTGCAAAGGAAGTCATTTTTATCTGCTTTTTCTTCCCGCTACGAAGCTGTTAGTATTTTTACGTTTCTGTTGTTTTTGATCAAAGGGTTGTACTACAACTGATCTTCCTATTTTAGCGTTGAAATAATATGACGTGGACGTCGACATCATATTAGTGTAGTTTATCACACTAGGATTCCACTATTATAATCCACATCAGAACAGTTTAGTTTCAGTTAGGATCAATTAGTTTAGGTTAGTTTAGTAGTCGCAGCACACAAATAGATACACATTAAAGAAATCGATGAAATTTCAAAATGCCATGTACCTACGTGCGTATAACATGCTCAATAAATCAGACAATGGTTAGTTTATTACAGTACCTGAACGCAATTTAGCAGTTTTTATGACAGCAGTTAAAGAGCTAATGACCTTAATGAAAAGGAAATGACTAGAGGCTGTAAATTTTAACACATCTTATGCTAAGCTAGGGAAGTAATAAGAAATATTAATCTGGCGTTCTCAGTATTTTTCAATGCGTTCTAACTCCGCTCCTTTTCTCCACCTAAATTCTAATGAAATTATTCCTGTGGAACAAACGCCTGAATACGACACTCAACTTGAAGTATTAATTATACAAAATTCAAAACCATGTCCGTATGTCGTTTATCTAGAAGTTCGTTTTAACAGAACAGTTTTCCTGCCCTAAATTACATAAACATGGAAAAAGTGTCGACGAGCATTCTAAATGGGTTAAATCGTATGTAATATTATTCGTGGTTTATCCAATTCGGCTGAACATCCCGGGAGATAACCTGTAAATTTTGTTTTTCAACCTACGGTGGGAGATCACAAAATCACACAAATCAAACACCTTCTTAATGTTCGATAAATCGACAAATAAATTTAAAAAAAAAACTTTATACCAAAATAGTTATGGTGGATCTTACCAAGAACCAGTTTATGGTCTGTCCTCACATTTGCATATATTAGTGCCCGTACATTTGAAATGAGTGAAAACTATAACTCTATTTGATATGGTATAGCCGCTGTGATTTTCTACTGGAGTTTATGTTTCAAATAAGTGTGAAATCGGCGTTATTGATCCTTGGGTTCGTATGGACACAAAATTCAACCTAGTTTTAATTAAAACGCTGTTTCGAGCAAGCGAGTGGTATATTGTTACGTTTTTAACGTTCGGGCTATTTAAAATTATACGACAAACATGGGTTCAAATGTTTATTTACACAATGAATTACTACGATTATTGTTTACAAGCACATGCGAGAATTATCAAGCAGATTACAAATTAATTCAAGCACTAACGACTATCGGTACACGTACTTCTATTACATACGGATTTATTTATATCACTCTTAAACACTAACGATTATATATTTATTTATCTGGTCATCTATTTCTAACAACTATTATTATTTATTACTTCACGAGAGATTATGTACACGCGGTTATTTATATGGGGGCTTCTAACAAGCCTCGACGTGAGTTCGAACTGCCGCAGAATTATTTCAGAACTGCCCTGCGGGTCCGACGGCCGGGTATTTATATGGCCAATAATTTCCCTCCAGAAGCTTCCAGACAGTCCCGACACTCACTAGAAACTCCAGATAAAAGCATGACGCATCTGACCTCGGCCGCGCGTGAGTCACGCACTGCACCTGGCTCCAGATTTATCCGAAAGTCTGGAACTCTGTGACACATCACACCTGCTCCGGCCGGCAGCCTCTGAATCACCCGCGCACATCTGCTCTCAAGGCCGTTCTTGCGTTCGTTACACTGCCCCCGCCTTAGATCGTTCTGTCCCAGAACGAGTTGCGTCGGGTGCCTGTCTTCTCGCTCTTGTGGGGGTCCGATGGCGGTACTTGCAGGCGGTGCCCTTCTTGCACATGGACTGGTTGAGGAAGCAGCAGCCCACCGTGGTCTCCAGGCTTCGCAACAGCACACCTCGATCTGGACGCCGGTTGTCTCTTGTACTGCCGATCGGTAGGCCATCAGGAACAGGTGCATGTACTGGCCCCAGTCGCGCGGATGCTCGGAAACGCCCTTGGACAGATGCTTCTCCATGGTTCCGTTCATCCTTTCTACCATGCCGTCCGATTGAGTATGGAGGGCAGTGGTCCGGGTCTTGCGTATCCCCAGTAGCTTACAGACGTTCCGGAACGGTCCAAACTCGAAATTCCGGCCCTGGTCGGAATGTAACTCCAGGGGGACTCCAAAACGGCTGAAGCACTCCTTCACCAGAACATCAGCGACAGTACCGGTCTCTTTCTTCGGAACGGCGTACGCTTCGGGCCATTTGGTGAAGTGGCCCATGCACACCAAGATGTATTTATTTCCCGCTTCGGTTTCGGGGCATGGTCCGGCGATGTCAATGGCTATACCCTCGAACGGACCACCGACGTTGTACTGCCACCTCGGAGCTCTACGTCTTCCAACAGGTCCGTTTCCCGTAGCGCATGCTTCGCACCTCCGGCACCACTCTCGGACGTCACCTTTGCAGCTTGCCCCGTAGAACCTTTCTTGGACCTCTTGCAACGTCTTCTTCAATCTGAAGTGTCCTCCAGAGGAGCAATCATGCAGGTAGCGCAAAACCTCGGCTACTCTACTCCTTGGAACCATCGATCGTGATCTCGTTGCCCTACTGTCCTCATCTTCCAAGATTCTGGTCAGGACGTTGCCGTCCAGCTGCAAGAAGTCCCATTGCGCCCAATAAGCCTCCACTGTTGCGTTGGTGGCGGGGACCTCCTGCCAGGTAGGTCGACGGCCATCTTGCTTCCAGGCTATAACCGCGCCTAAGTCGGGGTTGTTCTCCTGGCTACTCTGCAACTCGTCTGGCTCCCATGAGTCGTCGACCACAGTGGTACGATTAATGGGTACCGCACGACTCTCCAATCTCGAACAGTGGCCGCAGTCCGCAGGGCAAGGCCTCTTAGATAACGCATCGGCGTTGCGGTGGACTGTGCCAGGTCGATGACTTATTCCCAAGTCGAACTCTTCTAGGCGCTCGATCCACTCAGCCACCTGTCCTTCAGGGTTCTCGCACTGCAGCAGCCATCTCAGAGCAGGATGGTCGGTCCTCAGCAAGATTCTTTTGCCAAACTCAACTGATTTATGTTTTCCTACGTCAGTACGGCCGCTGGGATGATCTCCGCACTCGACGATGTCCTGGTACCGGGCCACCAAATCTTCTATCTTCTTCCGTTTTCGTTGGCTCATGCCCCTTCCCAGTATTGGGTTCCTCCTGACGGTTGCCAGTTCCCTGCTGACGTTCATCATCCTTACTGGGACCCCAAGCCCAGTCTTCATCAACGTCTTCCCTACCAGGATACCATGAGTGAGCTTCTTGCCACCATCAGGCTCGACCACGCGCACCACGTTGCCCCGGAGATCGCCATCCAGGTATGCATCCACGACCCTCTCGGTTCGTCCTTGCAGAGTAACATCTTCCGCCCATACCACTTGTGCCGCGATCTCTCCTCTTGGGTGTCGGGAAAGCTCCTCCCCACCCACGTGCAACTCGCCGCGTCTCAGGTCCAAAGCGCACTCACACTTATCCACAACATCCATTCCCAGGATGCACTCGTCCGCAATGTCAGCATAATCGGGCTCAACCACGCGCACCACGTTGCTCCGGAGATCGCCATCCAGGTATGCATCCACGACCCTCTCGGTTCGTCCCTGCGGAATAACATCTTCCGCCCATACCACTTGTGCCGCGATCTCTCCTCTTGGGTGTCGGGAAAGATCCTCCCCACCCACGTGCAACTCGCCGCGTCTCAGGTCCAAAGCGCACTCACACTTATCCACAACATCCATTCCCAGGATGCACTCGTCCGCAATGTCAGCATAATCGGGCTCAACCACGCGCACCACGTTGCTCCGGAGATCGCCATCCAGGTATGCATCCACGACCCTCTCGGTTCGTCCCTGCAGAATAACATCTTCCGCCCATACCACTTGTGCCGCGATCTCTCCTCCTGAGTGTCGGGAAAGCTCCTCCGCACCCACGTGCAACTCGCCGCGTCTCAGGTCCAACAACAGAGACCGAACTCTTCCATTTATTTTCCCATCAAGCTTTTGGACTACTTCCTCTTCTGCGGTTTCCAGCTCTTCCTGCCCGACCTTCAGCTCTTCTCGTGCTTTCTGCCCTGCTTCCAGCTGTTCCCTAAGATCCTCTTGTGCTTTTTCTGCCTTCTTTCGACCGGATCGCAATTCTTCCCTAAGCTCATCCTTGAGGTTTTCTCGAGTGGCTTTCAATTTTTCCTCAAGTTTTTGGACTGCTTTCTCTTGCTCGGCCTTCAGCCATTCCTTAAGTGCTTTCGCGGCTTCCTCTGCCTTATCTTGTGCCTTCTTTTGGCCGGCTTTCAATTCTTCCTGGCCAACTTGGATCTCTTTCTTAAGTTCCTCCTGTGCTTTTTCCGCTTTCTCTTGCCCAGCTTGGATCTCTTTCCTAAGATCCTCTTGTGCTTTTTTCGCCTTGTCCTGGCTAACTTGCATCAGTTGCAAAAGTTGGCTTAATTGGGCTTCCATTTTGCTGCTTTGAGATCTCGTCAAAGGCATGCACAATACTCACTTCAATTTATTTATCTGACCGTCGTTTTATCGGTACTTGTTAAATAATTTATTTATTTAATGTTTGTTCAATAATTTTCTTATAGCCCCCGGTACAAAACCTCACACCGACACCACTGTTACGTTCTTAACGTTCGGGCTATTCAAAATTATACGACAAACATGGGTTCAAATATTTATTTACACACTATTGGATTAATTATTACGATTATTGTTATTTACAAGCACTAACAAACTATCAAGCAGATTACAAATTACTTTTAAACTACGGCACTATTTCTAACAACTATTTATATCACTCTTAAACACTAACGATGTATTTCTACTACATCCGGATTTATTTATTTCACGCGTTTTATTTATCTGGGAGCTCGCCGCTCTGATGTTGAATACGAACTGCCCTACAGGTCTGAAAGCCGCCCATTTATATTTCACTGGGGAGATTCCAGAATCCTCGCGAATGCACTCCGGCATTCGCAGGTGTTGTTCTCGTAAGCGAGCGTGAGTCATTCAGTACACCTGGTTCTAGGGCGCTTCCCGAGCATTCGACCGCTGTGACTCATATTTCTGCAGCCGCCTCGAGAAGCTCTGGAACGCTCGCGTATTAATCGCCAAGGCTGCTGACTCATTCATCCCTCGGCCCTCAGGATCGTAACAGTATCATTGAGTATTGTTTTATTTCATGTGGAATGCCATTGTAGGCGGTTACAGCATTGTACACAAAGGATCGCCGAAACATAGCTGTGGAGTGTTGTGGAATGTTTAAACCTGAACAACGTAAGTTTAACCCATGCAAATGTGTTCTTGTTATTAGTTTATCAAACAGATAACTAGGATTTTGTTTTAGTAATATGGAATGTGTTAGACATGCAAGGTGATACAATCGTCTGTGTTCCATTTTGAGCCATTTGATATTATTGTAATAAGGAGTAATGTGTTGACGTCTGTTTATTTTTAACGCAAAACGAACACAACTATTTTGTAAAATTTGTATTCTCTTTTTAGTTTCAACATCAATACAGGGACCATAGACTACATCACAGTAATCAAACAATGATAAAATGAGAGCCTCTGATAATATCAATATTAAATTCTTTGACAGCAGGCTTTTTTGAGAATATAACATTTTCAATGTAGCATAGGCTCGTTGTAATACTTTATTAATATGCGTTTTCAATCTCAGATCTGTGTCAATTACTAAGCCCAAAGTCCTGCATTCGGCAAGAACGGGCAATAGTTTGCCGTTCATTTTCACCTGAAAGTTTTGATCTTTGTCTTTGCCAAATAACATGACAAACGATTTCTTTGTATTGATTTTTAATTGCAATTTTGTTGAAAAATTAAATATAGAGTCTAAGTCACTGTTTAAGTTATTAATTATATGATCATTAGCATGAGGAAAAGAAAAAAGAAGCTGCGTATCATCAGCATAGCAGTGCATATCCACAAACTTAACTTTTTCGCAAAGGTCAGCGGTATATATACAAAACAGTAACGGTCCAAGCACACTCCCCTGAGGTACGCCCTTAACCACAGCAAGGGATGCCGATACTTTGGCATCTAATTTCACACTTTGTGTTCTATTGCTTAAATAGCTTTTTACAAATTTAATCGAATTTTGATCAAAATTATGATATTCCAGCTTAGCACAAAGGACCTCATGATTAATAGTATCAAATGCCTTGCTGTAGTCAAGTAAAACCAAGATTGAAGTTTTTCCTTTATCACATGCGTTAATAATTTCATCGGTAATATGAAGTAAAGCGGTGGTTGTGCTGTGTTGGCGCCTAAAACCCGATTGTATGTTTGGTATTATATTGCATTTATCCAAATAAGAACGGAATTGCAGGTCGACTATTTTTTCTAGTACTTTTGATAACGTTGGTAAGATACTTATGGGTCTAAGGTCATTATATTCTTTAGGATCTTTGTTCTTACACAACGGAGTTACAAGGGCTTCCTTCCAGACTTGAGGAACAACTGCATTAACAAAACAATAATTGATTACATGTTCAAGGTGTTCAGATATAAGGGGAATGCATAATTTTATCATTTTTAAATTTATACAATCAACACCAATAGCATTCGATCTAAGCTGATTGATTATTTTATTAATTTCATCGGCCGTTGTTTGCTCAAACGAAAATGCATATTTGGTGTTTTTTGATTTAGTTTTGTAATGTTCAATAATTTCATCAGTTTTAGGAAAATCAGGGAATGAGGTAGAATTAATAAAGTAATTGTTGATAGCTTCAACATCAGCTAGATTTTCGGGCACACGCGCTTCATATTTTTTATTAATATTAAGTGATTTAAGAGTTTTCCATAAAGTTTTAGATTGATTTTGCCTTGAAACGTATTCTATGAAAGCTTTTTTTTCCCTTTTAATTGCGCCTGTTGTATAATTTCTTAGAGTGACATAATAATCCCTATCAGAAGGAAGCCCGGTCTTTTTTGCTTTAGTACGTGCTCGATCCCACAATTTTATCATTTGCCTTACAACATCAGTCAACCACGGCGCAGGTGGTTTTCTTACTCGCACTGTTCTCAAAGGAGCATGCATGTCCATTACCTCTATTATTTGTTTGTTTAGAAAATTAAGCTTTGAATCAATGTCATTGTAATAATAAAGCATGAACCACGGCCTCCTAACCAAGTCAGACGCAAAATCATCGTAAATAAAGTAAACCTGCCTATCTTGTTTTGTGTTCAGTATTACTCTGGCTCGTACCATTCTGTGGTCACTAATGTTAATACGGTTGAGAACCGTTACGTCAAGAATTATGCACCTGTAGTCTGAAATTATAAAATCAATTTCGTTTCTAGTGTTACCATCAGGGCTCTGCCATGTTCATTTCCTGTTCTCTTTTTTGTTAAAAAAGGTATTCATTACTTTTAACTGTTGTTCTTCAAGAAAATTTACTAGTGTTTGGCCTCTGTTATTACGAGTTCCTATGCCATACGTTCCAGTACATGTCTCGCCGCTCTGATGCTTTCCTACTGTTGCGTTAAAATCGCCAGTATCAGTATGTAATATGTTTTATTTTCATTTATTGCCTTGTCTAAATCTTCGTAAAGTTGCTCTATTTCATGATGAGGGTGTGTTGATGTAGGTGCATATACCTGTATAACCTTTAAACAGTATCTACTAGATAGTTTAATGGTGATATGTATAACTCTTGATGAAATGGCAACAGTAGAGCGAGTATATGCAACTAGCCTTTGATGCACTAAGAAACCCACTCCGTTCCTGTTCTCATTTCCTTCGTTTTCTCCGTTGTAATAAAACACATTTCCAGTCTTCAATGTCAATAGTTCTTCTTCTTTTCTTTTTACTTCGCTTAGTCCCCGAATGTCCCATTTAACATTCTGTAATTCATCTTCTAGTTGTATTAGTCTGTCTTCTGAGCGGAGTGATCTACAATTCAATGTGCAAATGTTCAGTTCGGTACGGCGTTTTATTCTGTTACTTCTTAACAATATAGATTTCTTGCTCCCCCCATATTCCTTGGAGCAGACTGGCGTTTTTTCGTCAGTGTGGGATTCCGAGCGTTTCGATCGACCCACCTGGGGACATTTTTCAGGAATGGACATTTTTAATTAAGTGTGCTGGGGGTTCTTAGCCGATACTCTACCACGCTGGCCATTGCGGGTTGGTAGAGGGTTTAGGGATAGTAGGAGGGACATACTCAGAAGTGGGTAGGATTTAGGTTGGGACGTGGTTCCCTCTTAGGTTATAGGAGGCAGGAGAGAACCACGGCTCGCATGGGCAGGGCCGCTTCCCTGAAGTAAACCTATCCTTCACTGGCTTTGCTCTACCTGCTACCTTCCTAATAATAATTAGTGAGACCAAACTGATATTTTCACATTTTATGCATACGCATAAGACCCATCCCATTCAAAGATAAATACATGGTAGATTACAAAAACTAATAAGTGAAACAGACTTACCATTACAACAGTCGCCTAGGATATCCGTGTATAGAACACGCTGGACACCGGTATAGCGCAATGGCGCCCACTTGAACGGGCAGTTGTTCCACACACTGTTGACACACAACGTGATTGCATGGAACACGACGATGGCTCTTGTTCCGAAATAATGTGGTCTTGCAACCTACGCACTTGGGATATGCTAAAACTAACAATACGGATTGCTAAGCGAAATAGTTATTTACGTATAGAAGGCCGAAAGAGTAAGAGTACGCCCGCAGCCAAAATTTGAGGCCCGATGGAGGATGGCCTTTATTTGGCTAAGGGCGTAATCTACTTCTACTTCCGGCCTGAGGTACGTACAACGTTTTACGCACAACTACATGGAACACACTTAGAAGCAGAGCTGTGCAGTATTTGTATTAGTAAATACTTTTTTGATTTAAATACTGTGTAGTATTTAATTACTATGTATTTAAATACTTTTAGGCTATTTAATTACTTTTAGAGTATTTAAATACTTTGAGAGTATTTAAATATTCTCAAAATATTTAAATATTCTCAAATGATGACGTATTGGACGTTTAAAATTACGCAAAAAGTATTTACTAGTTGGAAATATATTTCTGGAAGAATAAAGGTAATTAAATACCTTTGAAAGTAATTGAAAAAATATTTTTCTAACTAGTAAATACTTTTTGCATAATTTTGAACGTCTTTTAGGTTGTCATTTGAGCTATTCTGGCATTATTAGTCTATACGTTGGAATTCACACTATGAGTCGGTAATCAAAATTCTGGCAAAAAAATACTTATAATTTATAGCAAAAAAAAATACTTACCTATATGAAAGCTTTCAGTTCAACAATATTGCTTGAATGAAAATGAAGTGGAGTATTTGATAGAATACGTTTCTAAGTCATTGGTTTTAGCATTAGATATTCTGAAATAAAAAGCTAATATATATTATGGATTCGTGATACCAACAATCGCCAGTATGAAAATTAATCTTGAAAAACTAAAAACAGAAAATCCCAAGTATTTACTTCCTCAAATATAAGAAATGTAACCCCAGATGCTAAATTTAAAGGACAACTTTGTATTTGAACTGAAAATTTTAAATTTATCTTCAAATTTGTTATTAGCTGAAGGCCTGCAACTTCTGGCAAAGATGTAAAGGAACTGTTATGTATATGAACACGATTTATTAAAAAAAGCGTTTATATTGTTTTAAATTTATATTTGTTTAACTAACCTTGTTTTATTTTTTGGTTAATATTCAATAGAAGTAATTTTATCAAAAACGTATTTTCTGGATTTCTGGAAAAAAATAACATCTAAACTATGCATTCACTACAAACCAATATGTGTCTATTTTTTTGGTTTTTTATAATTCATGTAAAATAGCGTAAGTGATGTCATCTGTACTATAGGGCTTACTACAATTATTACAAATATTCGAATGAAAGGAAATTATGAACTTTATATTTAGTTTTGAAAATCGTTAAACTGCTAAAAAGATTATAAATGTCTTTTTACATTTTAGTGATATCTAAAAACTAAAAGTATTTAAATAATTTTAAAATATTTAAATACTTTTAAAATATTTAAATACTTTTAAAGTATTTAGTATTTAAATATATTCCATTTTCCTAAGTATTTAGTATTTAATCCGACATAATAATTTGCTTTGCTTGACGCCACTTTGAGAACGAACCCGTGGGCCGAATTGGCTGATTTTAGTGTCAATCGCCTCAGGGCGACGCAAGTAAGTCAGTAGTAGGGTTTTCAAATTTTTATAAGTGATTTTTTATGTGGATTTTCTAACCTCAAAATTAACTCTACACAAAATGGATCACTCTTGTACAAATTATTATTTCGCGCCCAATTTGGGTGCAGAACGCTAGTAGTTAAATACTTTTTAAAAGTATTTTGCCCAGCTCTGCTTAGAATAAATTTACGTGTTTTTAATGGCAAAAATTGCTACCACAGTTAAGGTGCCGGGCGGTAAAGTAATTTGCAGGCAGCAAAGTTACTTTACCGCCCGCATATTACTTTACCGCCCGCCGGCCGTAAAGTTGTACTTTCGGTCATGGTAACTAACATCGAAACCTTAATTTTTGGCCCGGTAGTGCGTAAGACATTTTTGTACTCATGACTTCAAAATTCATATATCCCGGTCATTCCCGATGCGCCGAAACTTACTTTTCCCGCACTGCGGTGTTTTTTACTTTCCAACAAAAACTAGGGGAATTTGTTTTTTGTAAATTTTTACAATAAACGGGGCTGCGCGCGCTATTGCTCGGTCTATTCTATTCAATTTACCACCATTTTTTGGCCTATTACGTCGGTCCATCTCCAAGGGCGCCCTCGGGGATTCGCCCCTCTCTGGGGCTCCGCCCATCTCCAAGGGGGCCCTGTGGCCTCCGCCCCTCTCCAGGGGGCCCTCGGGGTTCCGCCCCTCTGAAAGGGGGCCCTCGGGCCTCCGCCCCTCTCCAGGGGGCCCTCGGGCTTCGCCCATCTCTAAGGAGGCGTTCGGGGCTCCGCCTCCTTTTCAAGGGGGCCCTCGAGGCTCCGCCCCTCTCCAAGGGGGCCCTAGGGGCTCCGCCCATTTTTAAGGGGCCCTCGGGCCTCCGCCCCTCTCCAGGGGGCCCTCGGGCTTCGCCCATCTCTAAGGAGGCGTTCGGGGCTCCGCCTCCTTTTCAAGGGGGCCCTAGGGGCTCCGCCATTTCCAAGGGGCCATCGGGCCTCCGCCCCTCTCCAGGGGGCTTTCGGGCTTCGCCCATCTCTAAGGGGGCGTTCGGGGCTCCGCCTCCTTTTCAAGGGGGCCCTCGAGGCTCCGCCCCTCCCCTGGGGGGCCCTAGGGGCATCGTCCCTCTCCAAGGGGGCCCTCGGGGCTGCGCCCATATTTAAGGGGGCTCTCGGGGCTCCACCCCTCTCCAAGGGGGCCTTCGGGACACACAATTGTAGATCGTTCTTCTTTATTATACAGAGGATTGTCCCTCGTTGGTTTAATTGCGCCTGCAAACACCAGAGGCGCTGTAAACGTCGACAAAAGCTAACAGGTGCGTAGATAAAAGTTTAGTGATTTGTACTGTCAACTCAGTAAATTAATAAAACACTAAATAATAATTTTTTTTTTTAAATATTTTCAGTTATTTGTTACAAAAAAACATTGTACCTAACTTCTTCGGGAAGAATTTACCCGAATTCGCACTACATGCAGCACTCCCTTCGGTCGTGCTGCAAACAAAGTGCTCATTCGGGAAAATTACCTTCCCGAACTTGTTAGGTAAATAACTATTACGAATGCAATAGTATATTACATACCGAGGTGAAAAGTGTTTCGTTCCTGTCGAGAGATTAAGTAGTTAACCGAGACGCGTAGCGTCGAGGTCAACTTTATCTCGAGACAGGAATGAAACTTTTCACCGTGGTATGTATACTATTTTATTCGCAACCACTTTATTCTAAACAATAATTGAAAAAATTATTATATTATGATACGACAGGTTGTCTCGCATGAATGGATGAACGAGATTCCCAGTGTCCCTACCTACACAGCGGACGGGAATGTACTTCCCGCACTCGAGTGCGGGAAGTGAGTGCGGGAAGTAGCGGGCGGAAATGTACGACTTCCCACACTCAAATGAGGTCAGTAATGTTAACATTACATATATGGTTGCGAATAAAATATTAAATATTTTATAATACAAACCCGACTCTGGACCAGAACTGCCCATGCAACGAACACATTGCAATGGAGTACAGCTTCCACCTGTCAGGGCATGCCTGCAAAGGGATACGCTCATAGCGACCGGAAGTATGCGAAAATACAACAGGGTAAGGCACCGAATTTCGTTTTCACCAGCTGGAGAAGACACGCACCTTTTGCACTGTAATTCCGTAAAATCGCCATCCTCTAGATGAAAAAATTTTCACTAGTTGTGCTTGCATGTGCACCTCTGAAATAGGTGTAAATATGCGCACTTGCTACGCCGGCAGTCGCGAAATTAAAAGTCCACGCACATTGGCATCTTCGGGCTGAACACCACTGTCTATGTTGAAAGTTAAATAAGAAATATAAGAACTGCGATGCTGTACCAGCATTGCTTTAAATGTACCAGTGAATACATAATGGTGGTTAGAGAGTTCGGCAGTGTTTCTTAGGGTAGCTATCACATGCTGGTATTAATTCCCGATACTGAGAGTCCAAGAGCCGAATTGGAATTGACATACAAATGTCTCTACGAACATAAGGCTGGTTCTACATGCTTTCAAAACTATGGCACTGGCACCGCTGTCCTAAACGCGAATTAACACACAAACTACGAACTTGAGGCTGGTTCTATGCTCTTTAAATTCTTGATACTGTCACCGCTATCCGGAACAAGAATTTGTCTTTTTATTACATCGCGTATTTTGTCCCTGTAACTTCTTTTTGCGAAAGAACTTTGGAGCTCTTTGGGCGTAAAAGATCCGTACTCTTTCTCCACTAAGTTTTTTAATATTTTGAAGTCGCATCTTGTTCTATCATTGATACGTGAAACATTGCCTGCATAAAATAGGACACAGCTTTCAAATCTTGATTTATACATAGGAATTGGTATTTGTCTGTGCCCCTCAACCACCTCAAGACTATTCCTTCTTTCTTTTCTTGTCTTAAAGATCACAGTAGATGATAAATCGTCAAATTCTAAAGGAGTCGGCTCAATATCTTCTTCTTCTAACTCTACTTCAGTGATCTCACCAAGAGATCTCCTTTTTCTCAGATTGAAGTTGAAAGACCCTGCTGTGGCGTTAGAGTACTTCGTTATGTCGTTTCTTATTTTTTCGCCTAAAGATTTTTTGGAATCAGCTATGCAAGTTTCTAGGGACTTCTCAATTTCCTCTAGGTTACATAGCGGCGTTGCGTAGCGCCCAATCATAACACCTACAATCATTGATAATAAGAAAAGAATTAACCAGAGAATAGATAAAAAGATGATAGATTTATATTTATTACTAGAGCGTACCTGTATTGGTAATATTCTAACATCACGGCGCTCTTCCGAATTCATGATTAAGAGCTTGTTATTACTAGGAGTCCGTAATTCGATAGTGTCTGAAGGGACTTGCTTCTCAAATTTGTCTCCTCTTTGCATTGAAATGAAAATAATTGATAAGTAAAGAAGATTAGATAGGTTATTATATTCCTTTCATATCCCCCCAAAAACGAACATCTCTACGAGCTTGAGACTGCTTCTACACGCTTTGAATTCTTGATACCGACACCGCTGTCCGGAACAAGAGTTGACATACGAACATCTCTACGAGCTTGAGGCTGGTTCTACACGCTCTAAATTCTTGATACCGACACAGTTGTCTTAATCAAGAATCGATAAACCAACATTTCTACGAGCTTGGGGCTGGTTCTACACGCGTATGCTCTACGAGCTTTGAGCTGTCTGGTTTGGTTTTGGTCCTGGTCCGGAGCGTCAGTGTCCTAAACACACACCAATCTACAATAATAATAATACAGAGTGAGTGTTAAAGAGTGAGGAAAGAGCGGGAAATTTTGAATTAAATCCTTGTAATTTTTTGCGATTATGATGGACGTCGTGTGACCGTACGCACGGCCTCGTCTACGCAGTGGGTGAAAATTGTGATTTTCTAGTGTTATTTACGTTATATAAAGGTGAAAAGTGTGTGAAACTGAAGTAACTAGTGTCCAAAATAGAAGGAAGAAATAAAAGCGTGATATCTTTGGAATTACAGCACCAAGATTGAAATGTAACGAGTGAATTTTAGGTTATTAAAGCATTTAAGTGCCAAACTCGCATAACTCGTAACCTTGTGTGTCAGGTGTTATGAACGGCTGACCGTGACCGCGCGCGATAAACACTCCAGGTAAATAAACAAACTGCATTTTATTTAAATAGTGTATTTAAGTGTAAATGGACTATCATAACAATGACAAAAGCAAAAAAGGTTGCGGGACGAAGTAATATCACCTGAAACGCAACAAAAAATATTTAGTAAAATCGGGCAAAGGGAATCGCAGGTAAAGGCTAAAAGTGTAATAAATAAAGACGTTGAAATGAATGAAGTTAAGAACATGCTAGCTAGCTTCATGAATGAACTTAGAAGCGATATAACAGAAATAAAAAGTGAATCCGATTCCTACGAGAAGAACTACGCCAAGTGAAAGATGAACGGATAAAAGAGAGAGACGAACTAATGGAAAAAATTTCAATAACAGAAAAGAGGTTAGAAATTTTGTAAAAGGCAAAAATTCGCAATAATATTATAATAACAGGCTTACAACTAGACAATGTAATTGTGCAAAGTAATGAGTTTCCTTAGGGACGAGCTTCAAGTAAACGTGAACATAAAATCAGCTCGCAAAATCGGACCAAATCGGTGCTTAGTAGAAATGGAGTCGTGGGAGTCTAAAAATAAAGTGATGCGGAATAAATCAAACTTGAAAGGACAAGAAATCTTTATCGAAGGAGACATGACATTTAAGGAAAGAGGAATACAAAAACAAGTCCGAGAAATGGCCAAAGTAGAAAGTCAAAAAGGCAAGAAAGTAAAAATTGCCTTCCAAAAATTAATAATTGAGGGCAAAGTGTTAAAATGGGATGAAAAAGTGGGAAAAATGGTGGAACTGAGAAATCTCACCACTACTGCAAAAAACGAGTAGGCACGAATTGTAATAAGGACTATTCAATTCACCTGCCATCTGTCAAAAAGTGACCAATGAAAATCCAGAATTCTGACGTTTCTTGACCAATCAAAAAAATATCAGTGGATATATCTTCCTAGAAGGTATTCAAGTGACTATTTTAAACAAATGTGATTTTTATTAGGGAAAGTCAATATTAGTGTTCTGTTACTATAGAAATTGCGTAGTTTGTTGCTAGATTTACTGAAAACTAATTCGAAAAAGTAGTTTGGTTCATTAAATAGTCCCTCGAATACCATTCTTAGTCAAAGTTAAGTAGATTGTTTTTGCGGTGGTATCACTACTCATGTCCATTGCGCTTGGGATTAGGACTCGTGCTATCGCACTCGTCCTAATCGTGCCAAAGCGCAATGGACATTCGTGACACCACCGCAAAAATAGTCGACATAACTTTGACTACTCATGGTATTATAAGTGAATATTTAATGACAGACTGGCGAGTAAATAGAAATGAGAATATGGAAATAAGATAATAATGGTTTGAAAGTGGGAACGTGGAACGTAAGAAGCCTATCAGATAAAATACAGGAATTGAGTCAGGAATTTAACAAAGCAAATGTAGATATATTGGATCTGACGGAGACCAAGAAAAAAGGCTAACGCCCGTATTCATAGTCGTTCGCCAGCGGATCGCCGGCGACTCGCCAGAGATTCGTTATGAATAGTATGTTGGCGGCACTGTACGTCTATGTCAAATTCGAGGTTAGCAGGTTAGATTGTGTGTCAGTTTCTGTCAAAACTGACTGAAAACGTAACCTGATCACCTCGAATTTGACATAGACGTACAGTGCCGCCAACATACTATTCATAACGAAACTCCGGCGAGTCGCCGGCGATCCGCAGGCGAACGACTATGAATACGGGTGTAAGGCATGCTACACAGGGTCCTGCATTAGTGCGTCGGGCATCCATAGCGTCCTTATTTACAACAGTAGAAAAAAAAGTTTCATACAAAAGTTGTAGGATGTGGGTTGATGCATATTTTAAAAATGTTTTTAAATATACAGGGTGGCCCAAAAAAGTGTGACGTCATAAAATATATATATTTTTAAATGACACACCCTGTATTTTTTGGCACATTAAGTTCCTTTTGTTGTTCTCTCTTATGTGCCAAAATATTTTTTTATTTGCTTCGATATTTTAGGAGCAATAAATAAAAAAGATGAAAAGATCGTTTTGCACGCTTGGAAAAATTAGAAAAAAATCTTGTTAGATCTGTTTTGTTCCAGCTAAATAGTGTGAACAGTAATGCTAGAGGTCTAATAATACTCTGACAATCAACAGGTTTTTCTTATTTTATACAGGGTGTTCAAAATTTGCTTACAAAAATGGCAACTTTCAAATCAGTTTTTCTTAATATTTTTAAATGGCACACCCTGTATTTTATATCATTATTTAATGCAGAATTTAATTACAAGCATATTTTGTTATAACGAATGTATTAAAATTCTCAATGGTTTTAGAGATAATTTTCCAAAAACCATAAATATCCTCATTAAACTAGTGCAGTGTATTGGGAAATTATCATAGACAGCCATGAATTCCCCAGAATTGAAATATTATCCCAGCAAGCTATGGAAAAACAATAGGTGCTTTTCAATAGAAAATGATTTTGACATTTCTAGTTTCTTGTAATCATTTTTTTATCTCATTTAGTTCTTTTCTGGAGTATTAAATTTTTAAAAATGAATTTTTCAAGGGAAGAGTTAGTTGATATGGTATTTGTGTTGGGGAATTGTGACAAAAATTATTTACTGGCCAGTAGAGTTTACGCGACTCAGTTTCCGGAAAGGCGTCATCCAGATCCCCTAAGCTTTACTAGATTGCTCGAGCGTATAATGATACTGGGAGATTTTAATGCTAGAATCAGCAGAGAACTTCAAAGGTTTGGAGAAGTTATTGGAGTAAACGGCGAGGATAAGTTAAATAATAATGGGAAAAGGCTACTGCATTTCTGCATAGAAAACAATTTAGCCGTTAGCAACACTTCCAACACAAAGATATACAAAAATACACCAGGGTAGAAATAAGCAACAATGAAAAATCCATACTAGATTATGTGATAGTTGAAAGGCCGCTAATGAAATATATAAAGGATATAAGAGTAAGGAGGAGTGTGGAACTGAATTTTGATCATTATCTATTAGTAGCAAAAACCAGGATAAGTAAGGTGAAGGAAGAAAGTCTGGGTTTAACAAATAACTTTAAAGTGGCCGAAACGATTAGATATCACAAGCTAAGAGACAAGGGCGTTCCTGTAGCTTTGGTGGCCGTTAGCTTCGTCCAGGGCGGCTATGAACACACCAACTTGGCCCGCGTTGTTCGCGGTCTTGTAGCTTGGTTTCGTTCACTAGTTTTAGGCGCGAATCTGTTGATTCGCCTGCTTCAAGCACTTATGGGCAAATTGTTGATCCGCCGTACTTGCCGATCTGGGGCGAATCTGTTGATCCGCCTGCTTCAAACCATTGAGCGCGAATGCCTTCTTGCAGGCGTCCAGTGCTGATTCATGTTATCGGCCGGTTATTCCCGCGAATTAAAAGACACTGTCGACACATTCCGTCACGTACGCGCGACGCAGTATACTCTATGGTTATTACCTACGTATACATTAAATATCAATCTATATTAACAAACTACGTACATAATACAAGAACACTTACTGTAAGGCTTCATTGCTAATTGGCATATAATGAAAGGCTGTAAAATAAACAAATATAGGTGTCACGAATTGGCCCGTTTCAATATCCCCCCTGGTTTCATTCTAAACTGGTAACAGCTGAGAAGAAAACCATCTTTACTAGTTCTTAATTGTAGTAATATTCCTAGCATATGCTACAAACATATTTGGAAATATATAGCAATAATATTTTTCTTCAAAATTAGCTAAATATTTTTAAGAAATATTTAAATAATATTTACAAGGATATATTTCCCAAATATTAGAAAATAATATTTAGGCAATATTTCCAACAAATATATCCGTAACGTAAGCTAAGTGTCACATCCAGTATTAACATAAATATTGTTTCCTAATATTTAGGAAATATTGTGTGCTGCTTGGGGCGGTTTTATATTGTTTCAGCCAAGCTGCAGAAGCAATGAGAGACATAGTCAGTCTCCATCGAAGGTAGATTACGTAAGACTAAAAAGAAGGCTAAAACTAAAAAAGTAACTGTGTACGAAACTGACACTGATTATTTCTTACCTTTATGCAGGAGGATTCAACTGCACAACCCTACTGTCTTCTCTGCAAAGTGGACACCTTTTATATTGCAGTCGGAGATCATTAACATTATCCAACTGCTTTGCACAATGTCCACATATCGCATGATTACACCTACCGAAAGTAGGAATAATACTACTGTAACTACAGTTAAATACTGATACTTCCGACAGTTTGTCCGTATTATTTAAGGCTAATTTTAAATTTAAACAAGTGCAGTGGCGTAACTTGGTACCCGCAGACCTGAGGGGCCCGAGCACGAGGAGGGACACAGGGTCCTATAATTTTCTTTTTCTTTCATGCAATAAACGCAAGCAGGAAAAAATCTTCCTATTTATATTTTTATAATAATGGGATGTCCACGCAAAAGGCAAAAGTAGTGTTGAATTTCCGGCTTTTAAATTCAAGCTGACAAAGATTGTTTGGTAGTATCGGCCAATTCGCAATTAACACACAGAACTAACCTGGTGGTTTCTCTCGTAACGCGGAGACGCTGTCGAATCCTGTAGCTTTGGTAGCCGTTAACTTCGTCCAGGGCGGCTATGAACACACCTAATTGGCCCGCGTTGTTCGCGGTCTGGTAGCTTGGTCTCGTTCACTAGTTTTAGGCGCAAATCTGTTGATTCGCCTGCTTCAAACACTTATGGACGAATTGTTGATCCGCCGTACTTGCCGACCTGGGGCGAATCTGTTGATCCGCCTGCTTCAAACACTTGAGCGCGAATGCCTTCTTGCAGGCGTCCAGTGCTGATTCATGTTATCGGCCGGTTATTCCCGCGAATTAAAAGACACTGTCGACACATTCCGTCACGTACGCGCGACGCAGTACACTCTATGGTTATTACCTACGTATACATTAAATATCAATCTATATTAACAAACTACGTACATAATACAAGAACACTTACTGTAAGGCTTCATTGCTAATTGGCATATAATGAAAGGCTGTAAAATAAACAAATATAGGTGTCACGAATTGGCCCGTTTCAATATCCCCCCTGGTTTCATTCTAAACTGGTAACAGCTGAGAAGAAAACCATCTTTACTAGTTCTTAATTGTAGTAATATTCCTAGCATATGCTACAAACATATTTGGAAATATATAGCAATAATATTTTTCTTCAAAATTAGCTAAATATTTTTAAGAAATATTTAAATAATATTTACAAGGATATATTTCCCAAATATTAGAAAATAATATTTAGGCAATATTTCCAACAAATATATCCGTAACGTAAGCTAAGTGTCACATCCAGTATTAACATAAATATTGTTTCCTAATATTTAGGAAATATTGTGTGCTGCTTGGGGCGGTTTTATATTGTTTCAGCCAAGCTGCAGAAGCAATGAGAGACATAGTCAGTCTCCATCGAAGGTAGATTACGTAAGACTAAAAAGAAGGCTAAAACTAAAAAAGTAACTGTGTACGAAACTGACACTGATTATTTCTTACCTTTATGCAGGAGGATTCAACTGCACAACCCTACTGTCTTCTCTGCAAAGGGGACACCTTTTATATTGCAGTCGGAGATCATTAACATTATCCAACTGCTTTGCACAATGTCCACATATCGCATGATTACACCTACCGAAAGTAGGAATAATACTACTGTAACTACAGTTAAATACTGATACTTCCGACAGTTTGTCCGTATTATTTAAGGCTAATTTTAAATTTAAACAAGTGCAGTGGCGTAACTTGGTACCCGCAGACCTGAGGGGCCCGAGCACGAGGAGGGACACAGGGTCCTATAATTTTCTTTTTCTTTCATGCAATAAACGCAAGCAGGAAAAAATCTTCCTATTTATATTTTTATAATAATGGGATGTCCACGCAAAAGGCAAAAGTAGTGTTGAATTTCCGGCTTTTAAATTCAAGCTGACAAAGATTGTTTGGTAGTATCGGCCAATTCGCAATTAACACACAGAACTAACCTGGTGGTTTCTCTCGTAACGCGGAGACGCTGTCGAATCCTGTAGCTTTGGTAGCCGTTAACTTCGTCCAGGGCGGCTATGAACACACCTAATTGGCCCGCGTTGTTCGCGGTCTGGTAGCTTGGGCTCGTTCACTAGTTTTAGGCGCGAATCTGTTGATTCGCCTGCTTCAAACACTTATGGACGAATTGTTGATCCGCCGTACTTGCCGACCTGGGGCGAATCTGTTGATCCGCCTGCTTCAAACACTTGAGCGCGAATGCCTTCTTGCAGGCGTCCAGTGCTGATTCATGTTATCGGCCGGTTATTCCGCGAATTAAAAGACACTGTCGACACATTCCGTCACGTACGCGCGACGCAGTACACTCTATGGTTATTACCTACGTATACATTAAATATCAATCTATATTAACAAACTACGTACATAATACAAGTACACTTACTGTAAGGCTTCATTGCTAATTGGCATATAATGAAAGGCTGTAAAATAAACAAATATAGGTGTCACGAATTGGCCCGTTTCAATATCCCCCCTGGTTTCATTCTAAACTGGTAACAGCTGAGAAGAAAACCATCTTTACTAGTTCTGAATTGTAGTAATATTCCTAGCATATGCTACAAACATATTTGGAAATATACAGCAATAATATTTTTCTTCAAAATTAGCTAAATATTTTTAAGAAATATTTAAATAATATTTACAAGGATATATTTCCCAAACATTAGAAAATAATATTTAGGCAATATTTCCAACAAATATATCCGTAACGTAAGCTAAGTGTCACATCCAGTATTAACATAAATATTGTTTCCTAATATTTAGGAAATATTGTGTGCTGCTTGGGGCGGTTTTATATTGTTTCAGCCAAGCTGCAGAAGCAATGAGAGACATAGTCAGTCTCCATCGAAGGTAGATTACGTAAGACTAAAAAGTAGACTAAAACTAAAAAAAAGTAACTGTGTACGAAACTGACACTGATTATTTCTTACCTTTATGCAGGAGGATTCAACTGCACAACCCTACTGTCTTCTCTGCAAAGCGGACACCTTTTATATTGCAGTCTGAGATCATTAACATTATCCAACTGCTTTGCACAATGTCCACATATCGCATGATTACACCTACCGAAAGTAGGATTATTACTACTGTAACTACAGTTAAATACTGATACTTCCGACAGGGTGTCCGTATTATTTAAGGCTAATTTTAAATTTAAACAAGTACAGTGGCGTAACTTGGTACCCGCAGACCTGAGGGGCTCGAGCACGAGGAGGGGCACAGGGTCCTATAATTTTCTTTTTCTTTCATTCAATAAACGCAAGCAGGAAAAAATCTTCCTATTTATATTTTTATAATAATGGGATGTCCACGCAAAAGGCAAAAGTAGTGTTGAATTGCCGGCTTTTAAATTCAAGCTGACATAGATTGTTTGGTAGTATCGGCCAATTCGCAATTAACACACAGAACTAACCTGGTGGTTTCTCTCGTAACGCGGAGATGCTGTCGAATCCTGTAGCTTTGGTAGCCGTTAACTTCGTCCAGGGCGGCTATGAACCACACCTAATTGGCCCGCGTTGTCGCGGTCTGGTAGCTTGGTTTCGTTCACTAGTTTTAGGCGCGAATCTGTTGATTCGCCTGCTTCAAACACTTATGGACGAATTGTTGATCCGCCGTACTTGCCGACCTGGGGCGAATCTGTTGATCCGCCTGCTTCAAACACTTGAGCGCGAATGCCTTCTTGCAGGCGTCCAGTGCTGATTCATGTTATCGGCCGGTTATTCCCGCGAATTAAAAGACACTGTCGACACATTCCGTCACGTACGCGCGACGCAGTACACTCTATGGTTATTACCTACGTATACATTAAATATCAATCTATATTAACAAACTACGTACATAATACAAGTACACTTACTGTAAGGCTTCATTGCTAATTGGCATATAATGAAAGGCTGTAAAATAGACAAATATAGGTGTCACGAATTGGCCCGTTTCAATATCCCCCCTGGTTTCATTCTAAACTGGTAACAGCTGAGAAGAAAACCATCTTTACTAGTTCTGAATTGTAGTAATATTCCTAGCATATGCTAGAAACATATTTGGAAATATATAGCAATAATATTTTTCTTCAAAATTAGCTAAATATTTTTAAGAAATATTTAAATAATATTTGCAAGGATATATTTCCCAAACATTAAAAAATAATATTTAGGCAATATTTCCAACAAATATATCCGTAACGTAAGCTAAGTGTCACATCCAGTATTAACATAAATATTGTTTCCTAATATTTAGGAAATATTGTGTGCTGCTTGGGGCGGTTTTATATTATTTCAGCCAAGCTGCAGAAGCAATGAGAGACATAGTCAGTCTCCATCGAAGGTATATTACGTAAGACTAAAAAGAAGGCTAAAATTAAAAAAAAAGTAACTGTGTACGAAACTGACACTGATTATTTCTTACCGTTATGCAGGAGGATTCAACTGCACAACCCTACTGTCTTCTCTGCAAAGTGGACACCTTTTATATTGCAGTCTGAGATCATTAACATTATCCAACTGCTTTGCACAATGTCCACATATCGCATGATTACACCTACCGAAAGTAGGATTATTACTACTGTAACTACAGTTAAATACTGATACTTCCGACAGTTTGTCCGTATTATTTAAGGCTAATTTTACATTTAAACAAGTACAGTGGCGTAACTTGGTACCCGCAGACCTGAGGGGCTCGAGCAGGAGGAGGGGCACAGGGTCCTATAATTTTCTTTTTCTTTCATTCAATAAACGCAAGCAGGAAAAAATCTTCCTATTTATATTTTTATAATAATGGGATGTCCACGCAAAAGGCAAAAGTAGTGTTGAATTGCCGGCTTTTAAATTCAAGCTGACATAGATTGTTTGGTAGTATCGGCCAATTCGCAATTAACACACAGAACTAACCTGGTGGTTTCTCTCGTAACGCGGAGACGCTGTCGAATCCTGTAGCTTTGGTAGCCGTTAACTTCGTCCAGGGCGGCTATGAACACACCAACTTGGCCCGCGTTGTTCGCGGTCTGGTAGCTTGGTTTCGTTTACTAGTTTTAGGCGCGAATCTGTTGATTCGCCTGCTTCAAACACTTATGGACGAATTGTTGATCCGCCGTACTTGCCGACCTGGGGCGAATCTGTTGATCCGCCTGCTTCAAACACTTGAGCGCGAATGCCTTCTTGCAGGCGTCCAGTGCTGATTCATGTTATCGGCCGGTTATTCCTGCGAATTAAAAGACACTGTCGACACATTCCGTCACGTACGCGCGACGCAGTACACTCTATGGTTATTACCTACGTATACATTAAATATCAATCTATATTAACAAACTACGTACATAATACAAGAACACTTACTGTAAGGCTTCATTGCTAATTGGCATATAATGAAAGGCTGTAAAATAAACAAATATAGGTGTCACGAATTGGCCCGTTTCAATATCCCCCCTGGTTTCATTCTAAACTGGTAACAGCTGAGAAGAAAACCATCTTTACTAGTTCTGAATTGTAGTAATTTTCCTAGCATATGCTACAAACATATTTGGAAATATATAGCAATAATATTTTTCTTCAAAATTAGCTAAATATTTTTAAGAAATATTTAAATAATATTTGCAAGGATATATTTCCCAAACATTAGAAAATAATATTTAGGCAATATTTCCAACAAATATATCCGTAACGTAAGCTAAGTGTCACATCCAGTATTAACATAAATATTGTTTCCTAATATTTAGGAAATATTGTGTGCTGCTTGGGGCGGTTTTATATTCTTTCAGCCAAGCTGCAGAAGCAATGAGAGACATAGTCAGTCTCCATCGAAGGTATATTACGTAAGACTAAAAAGAAGGCTAAAACTAAAAAAAAAGTAACTGTGTACGAAACTGACACTGATTATTTCTTACCGTTATGCAGGAGGATTCAACTGCACAACCCTACTGTCTTCTCTGCAAAGTGGACACCTTTTATATTGCAGTCTGAGATCATTAACATTATCCAACTGCTTTGCACAATGTCCACATATCGCATGATTACACCTACCGAAAGTAGGATTATTACTACTGTAACTACAGTTAAATACTGATACTTCCGACAGTTTGTCCGTATTATTTAAGGCTAATTTTACATTTAAACAAGTACAGTGGCGTAACTTGGTACCCGCAGACCTGAGGGGCTCGAGCAGGAGGAGGGGCACAGGGTCCTATAATTTTCTTTTTCTTTCATTCAATAAACGCAAGCAGGAAAAAATCTTCCTATTTATATTTTTATAATAATGGGATGTCCACGCAAAAGGCAAAAGTAGTGTTGAATTGCCGGCTTTTAAATTCAAGCTGACATAGATTGTTTGGTAGTATCGGCCAATTCGCAATTAACACACAGAACTAACCTGGTGGTTTCTCTCGTAACGCGGAGACGCTGTCGAATCCTGTAGCTTTGGTAGCCGTTAACTTCGTCCAGGGCGGCTATGAACACACCAACTTGGCCCGCGTTGTTCGCGGTCTGGTAGCTTGGTTTCGTTTACTAGTTTTAGGCGCGAATCTGTTGATTCGCCTGCTTCAAACACTTATGGACGAATTGTTGATCCGCCGTACTTGCCGACCTGGGGCGAATCTGTTGATCCGCCTGCTTCAAACACTTGAGCGCGAATGCCTTCTTGCAGGCGTCCAGTGCTGATTCATGTTATCGGCCGGTTATTCCTGCGAATTAAAAGACACTGTCGACACATTCCGTCACGTACGCGCGACGCAGTACACTCTATGGTTATTACCTACGTATACATTAAATATCAATCTATATTAACAAACTACGTACATAATACAAGAACACTTACTGTAAGGCTTCATTGCTAATTGGCATATAATGAAAGGCTGTAAAATAAACAAATATAGGTGTCACGAATTGGCCCGTTTCAATATCCCCCCTGGTTTCATTCTAAACTGGTAACAGCTGAGAAGAAAACCATCTTTACTAGTTCTGAATTGTAGTAATTTTCCTAGCATATGCTACAAACATATTTGGAAATATATAGCAATAATATTTTTCTTCAAAATTAGCTAAATATTTTTAAGAAATATTTAAATAATATTTGCAAGGATATATTTCCCAAACATTAGAAAATAATATTTAGGCAATATTTCCAACAAATATATCCGTAACGTAAGCTAAGTGTCACATCCAGTATTAACATAAATATTGTTTCCTAATATTTAGGAAATATTGTGTGCTGCTTGGGGCGGTTTTATATTCTTTCAGCCAAGCTGCAGAAGCAATGAGAGACATAGTCAGTCTCCATCGAAGGTAGATTACGTAAGACTAAAAAGAAGGCTAAAACTAAAAAAAAGTAACTGTGTACGAAACTGACACTGATTATTTCTTACCTTTATGCAGGAGGATTCAACTGCACAACCCTACTGTCTTCTCTGCAAAGTGGACACCTTTGATATTGCAGTCTGAGATCATTAACATTATCCAACTGCTTTGCACAATGTCCACATATCGCATGATTACACCTACCGAAAGTAGGATTATTACTACTGTAACTACAGTTAAATACTGATACTTCCGACAGTTTGTCCGTATTATTTAAGGCTAATTTTAAATTTAAACAAGTGCAGTGGCGTAACTTGGTACCCGCAGACCTGAGGGGCCCGAGCACGAGGAGGGGCACAGGGTCCTATAATTTTCTTTTCCTTTCATGCAATAAACGCAAGCAGGAAAAAATCTTCCTATTTATATTTTTATAATAATGGGATGTCCACGCAAAAGGCAAAAGTAGTGTTGAATTGCCGGCTTTTAAATTCAAGCTGACATAGATTGTTTGGTAGTATCGGCCAATTCGCAATTAACACACAGAACTAATCTGGTGGTTTCTCTCGTAACGCGGAGACGCTGTCGAATCCTGTAGCTTTGGTAGCCGTTAACTTCGTCCAGGGCGGCTATGAACACACCAACTTGACCCGCGTTGTTCGCGGTCTGGTAGCTTGGTTTCGTTCACTAGTTTTAGGCGCGAATCTGTTGATTCGCCTGCTTCAAACACTTATGGACGAATTGTTGATCCGCCGTACTTGTCGAACTGGGGCGAATCTGTTGATCCGCCTGCTTCAAACACTTGAGCGCGAATGCCTTCTTGCTGGCGTCCAGTGCTGATTCATGTTATCGGCCGGTTATTCCCGCGAATTAAAAGACACTGTCGACACATTCCGTCACGTACGCGCGACGCAGTACACTCTATGGTTATTACCTACGTATACATTAAATATCAATCTATATTAACAAACTACGTACATAATACAAGAACACTTACTGTAAGGCTTCATTGCTAATTGGCATATAATGAAAGGCTGTAAAATAAACAAATATAGGTGTCACGAATTGGCCCGTTTCAATATCCCCCCTGGTTTCATTCTAAACTGGTAACAGCTGAGAAGAAAACCATCTTTACTAGTTCTGAATTGTAGTAATATTCCTAGCATATGCTACAAACATATTTGGAAATATATAGCAATAATATTTTTCTTCAAAATTAGCTAAATATTTTTAAGAAATATTTAAATAATATTTACAAGGATATATTT
Source organism: Agriotes lineatus (assembly GCA_940337035.1). Lineage (NCBI taxonomy): Eukaryota > Metazoa > Arthropoda > Insecta > Coleoptera > Elateridae > Agriotes > Agriotes lineatus. The sequence goes on from CALNHX010002685.1 coordinate 100,758, forward strand.
CCCAAATATTAGAAAATAATATTTAGGCAATATTTCCAACAAATATATCCGTAACGTAAGCTAAGTGTCACATCCAGTATTAACATAAATATTGTTTCCTAATATTTAGGAAATATTGTGTGCTGCTTGGGGCGGTTTTATATTGTTTCAGCCAAGCTGCAGAAGCAATGAGAGACATAGTCAGTCTCCATCGAAGGTAGATTACGTAGGACTAAAAAGAAGGCTAAAACTAAAAAAAAGTAACTGTGTACGAAACTGACACTGATTATTTCTTACCTTTATGCAGGAGGATTCAACTGCACAACCCTACTGTCTTCTCTGCAAAGTGGACGCCTTTTATATTGCAGTCGGAGATCATTAACATTATCCAACTGCTTTGCACAATGTCCACATGATTACACCTACCGAAAGTAGGATTAATACTACTGTAACTACAGTTAAATACTGATACTTCCGACAGTTTGTCCGTATTATTTAAGGCTAATTTTAAATTTAAACAAGTGCAGTGGCGTAACTTGGTACCCGCAGACCTGAGGGGCTCGAGCACGAGGAGGGGCACAGGGTCCTATAATTTTCTTTTTCTTTCATTCAATAAACGCAAGCAGGAAAAAATCTTCCTATTTATATTTTTATAATAATGGGATGTCCACGCAAAAGGCAAAAGTAGTGTTGAATTGCCGGCTTTTAAATTCAAGCTGACATAGATTGTTTGGTAGTATCGGCCAATTCGCAATTAACACACAGAACTAACCTGGTGGTTTCTCTCGTAACGCGGAGACGCTGTCGAATCCTGTAGCTTTGGTAGCCGTTAACTTCGTCCAGGGCGGCTATGAACACACCAACTTGGCCCGCGTTGTTCGCGGTCTGGTAGCTTGGTTTCGTTCACTAGTTTTAGGCGCGAATCTGTTGATTCGCCTGCTTCAAACACTTATGGACGAATTGTTGATCCGCCGTACTTGCCGACCTGGGGCGAATCTGTTGATCCGCCTGCTTCAAACACTTGAGCGCGAATGCCTTCTTGCAGGCGTCCAGTGCTGATTCATGTTATCGGCCGGTTATTCCCGCGAATTAAAAGACACTGTCGACACATTCCGTCACGTACGCGCGACGCAGTACACTCTATGGTTATTACCTACGTATACATTAAATATCAATCTATTTTAACAAACTACGCACATAATACAAGAACACTTACTGTAAGGCTTCATTGCTAATTGGCATATAATGAAAGGCTGTAAAATAAACAAATATAGGTGTCACGAATTGGCCCGTTTCAATATCCCCCCTGGTTTCATTCTAAACTGGTAACAGCTGAGAAGAAAACCATCTTTACTAGTTCTGAATTGTAGTAATATTCCTAGCATATGCTACAAACATCTTTGGAAATATATAGCAGTAATATTTCTCTTCAAAATTAGCTAAACATTTTTAAGAAATATTTAAATAATATTTACAAGGATATATTTCCCATACATTAGAAAATAATATTTAGGCAATATTTCCAACAAATATATCCGTAACGTAAGCTAAGTGTCACATCCAGTATTAACATAAATATTGTTTCCTAATATTTAGGAAATATTGTGTGCTGCTTGGGGCGGTTTTATATTGTTTCAGCCAAGCTGCAGAAGCAATGAGAGACATAGTCAGTCTCCATCGAAGGTAGATTACGTAAGACTAAAAAGAAGGTTAAAACTAAAAAAAAGTAACTGTGTACGAAACTGACACTGATTATTTCTTACCTTTATGCAGGAGGATTCAACTGCACAACCCTACTGTCTTCTCTGCAAAGTGGACACCTTTTATATTGCAGTCGGAGATCATTAACATTATCCAACTGCTTTGCACAATGTCCACATATCGCATGATTACACCTACCGAAAGTAGGAATAATACTACTGTAACTACAGTTAAATACTGATACTTCCGACAGTATGTCCGTATTATTTAAGGCTAATTTTAAATTTAAACAGGTACAGTGGCGTAACTTGGTACCCGCAGACCTGAGGGGCTCGAGCACGAGGAGGGGCACAGGGTCCTATAATTTTCTTTTTCTTTCATGCAATAAACGCAAGCAGGAAAAAATCTTCCTATTTATATTTTTATAATAATGGGATGTCCACGCAAAAGGCAAAAGTAGTGTTGAATTGCCGGCTTTTAAATTCAAGCTGACATAGATTGTTTGGTAGTATCGGCCAATTCGCAATTAACACACAGAACTAACCTGGTGGTTTCTCTCGTAACGCGGAGACGCTGTCGAATCCTGTAGCTTTGGTAGCCGTTAACTTCGTCCAGGGCGGCTATGAACACACCAACTTGGCCCGCGTTGTTCGCCGTCTGGTAGCTTGGTTTCGTTTACTAGTTTTAGGCGCGAATATGTTGATTCGCCTGCTTCAAACACTTATGGACGAATTGTTGATCCGCCGTACTTGCCGACCTGGGGCGAATCTGTTGATCCGCCTGCTTCAAACACTTGAGCGCGAATGCCTTCTTGCAGGCGTCCAGTGCTGATTCATGTTATCGGCCGGTTATTCCCGCGAATTAAAAGACACTGTCGACACATTCCGTCACGTACGCGTGACGCAGTACACTCTATGGTTATTACCTACGTATACATTAAATATCAATCTATATTAACAAACTACGTACATAATACAAGAACACTTACTGTAAGGCTTCATTGCTAATTGGCATATAATGAAAGGCTGTAAAATAAACAAATATAGGTGTCACGAATTGGCCCGTTTCAATATCCCCCCTGGTTTCATTCTAAACTGGTAACAGCTGAGAAGAAAACCATCTTTACTAGTTCTGAATTGTAGTAATATTCCTAGCATATGCTACAAACATATTTGGAAATATATAGCAATAATATTTTTCTTCAAAATTAGCTAAATATTTTTAAGATATATTTAAATAATATTTACAAGGATATATTTCCCAAATATTAGAAAATAATATTTAGGCAATATTTCCAACAAATATATCCGTAACGTAAGCTAAGTGTCACATCCAGTATTAACATAAATATTGTTTCCTAATATTTAGGAAATATTGTGTGCTGCTTGGGGCGGTTTTATATTGTTTCAGCCAAGCTGCAGAATCAATGAGAGACATAGTCAGTCTCCATCGAAGGTAGATTACGTAAGACTAAAAAGAAGGCTAAAACTAAAAAAAGTAACTGTGTACGAAACTGACACTGATTATTTCTTACCTTTATGCAGGAGGATTCAACTGCACAACCCTACTGTCTTCTCTGCAAAGTGGACACCTTTTATATTGCAGTCGGAGATCATTAACATTATCCAACTGCTTTGCACAATGTCCACATATCGCATGATTACACCTACCGAAAGTAGGAATAATACTACTGTAACTACAGTTAAATACTGATACTTCCGACAGTTTGTCCGTATTATTTAAGGCTAATTTTAAATTTAAACAAGTGCAGTGGCGTAACTTGGTACCCGCAGACCTGAGGGGCCCGAGCACGAGGAGGGGCACAGGGTCCTATAATTTTCTTTTCCTTTCATGCAATAAACGCAAGCAGGAAAAAATCTTCCTATTTATATTTTTATAATAATGGGATGTCCACGCAAAAGGCAAAAGTAGTGTTGAATTGCCGGCTTTTAAATTCAAGCTGACATAGATTGTTTGGTAGTATCGGCCAATTCGCAATTAACACACAGAACTAACCTGGTGGTTTCTCTCGTAACGCGGAGACGCTGTCGAATCCTGTAGCTTTGGTAGCCGTTAACTTCGTCCAGGGCGGCTATGAACACACCAACTTGGCACGCGTTGTTCGCGGTCTGGTAGCTTGGTTTCGTTCACTAGTTTTACGCGCGAATCTGTTGATTCGCCTGCTTCAAGCACTTATGGACGAATTGTTGATCCGCCGTACTTTCCGACCTGGGGCGAATCTGTTGATCCGCCTGCTTCAAACAATTGAGCGCGAATGCCTTCTTGCAGGCGTCCAGTGCTGATTCATGTTATCGGCCGGTTATTCCCGCGAATTAAAAGACACTGTCGACACATTCCGTCACGTACGCGCGACGCAGTACACTCTATGGTTATTACCTACGTATACATTAAATATCAATCTATATTAACAAACTACGTACATAATACAAGAACACTTACTGTAAGGCTTCATTGCTAATTGGCATATAATGAAAGGCTGTAAAATAAACAAATATAGGTGTCACGAATTGGCCCGTTTCAATATCCCCCCTGGTTTCATTCTAAACTGGTAACAGCTGAGAAGAAAACCATTTTTACTAGTTCTGAATTGTAGTAATATTCCTAGCATATGCTACAAACATATTTGGAAATATATAGCAATAATATTTTTCTTCAAAATTAGATAAATATTTTTAAGAAATATTTAAATAATATTTACAAGGATATATTTCCCAAATATTAGAAAATAATATTTAGGCAATATTTCCAACAAATATATCCGTAACGTAAGCTAAGTGTCACATCCAGTATTAACATAAATATTGTTTCCTAATATTTAGGAAATATTGTGTGCTGCTTGGGGCGGTTTTATATTGTTTCAGCCAAGCTGCAGAAGCAATGAGAGACATAGTCAGTCTCCATCGAAGGTAGATTACGTAAGACTAAAAAGAAGGCTAAAACTAAAAAAAGTAACTGTGTACGAAACTGACACTGATTATTTCTTACCTTTATGCAGGAGGATTCAACTGCACAACCCTACTGTCTTCTCTGCAAAGTGGACACCTTTTATATTGCAGTCGGAGATCATTAACATTATCCAACTGCTTTGCACAATGTCCACATATCGCATGATTACACCTACCGAAAGTAGGAATAATACTACTGTAACTACAGTTAAATACTGATACTTCCGACAGTTTGTCCGTATTATTTAAGGCTAATTTTAAATTTAAACAAGTGCAGTGGCGTAACTTGGTACCCGCAGACCTGAGGGGCCCGAGCACGAGGAGGGGCACAGGGTCCTATAATTTTTCCTTTCATGCAATAAACGCAAGCAGGAAACAATCTTCCTATTTATATTTTTATAATAATGGGATGTCCACGCAAAAGGCAAAAGTAGTGTTGAATTGCCGGCTTTTAAATTCAAGCTGACATAGATTGTTTGGTAGTATCGGCCAATTCGCAATTAACACACAGAACTAACCTGGTGGTTTCTCTCGTAACGCGGAGACGCTGTCGAATCCTGTAGCTTTGGTAGCCGTTAACTTCGTCCAGGGCGGCTATGAACACACCAACTTGGCCCGCGTTGTTCGCGGTCTGGTAGCTTGGTTTCGTTCACTAGTTTTACGCGCGAATCTGTTGATTCGCCTGGTTCAAGCACTTATGGACGAATTGTTGATCCGCCGTACTTGCCGACCTGGGGCGAATCTGTTGATCCGCCTGCTTCAAACAATTGAGCGCGAATGCCTTCTTGCAGGCGTCCAGTGCTGATTCATGTTATCGGCCGGTTATTCCCGCGAATTAAAAGACACTGTCGACACATTCCGTCACGTACGCGCGACGCAGTACACTCTATGGTTATTACCTACGTATACATTAAATATCAATCTATATTAACAAACTACGTACATAATACAAGAACACTTACTGTAAGGCTTCATTGCTAATTGGCATATAATGAAAGGCTGTAAAATAAACAAATATAGGTGTCACGAATTGGCCCGTTTCAATATCCCCCGGGTTTCATTCTAAACTGGTAACAGCTGAGAAGAAAACCATATTTACTAGTTCTGAATTGTAGTAATTTTCCTAGCATATGCTACAAACATATTTGGAAATATATAGCAATAATATTTTTCTTCAAAATTAGCTAAATATTTTTAAGAAATATTTAAATAATATTTACAAGGATATATTTCCCAAACATTAGAAAATAATATTTAGGCAATATTTCCAACAAATATATCCGTAACGTAAGCTAAGTGTCACATCCAGTATTAACATAAATATTGTTTCCTAATATTTAGGAAATATTGTGTGCTGCTTGGGGCGGTTTTATATTGTTTCAGCCAAGCTGCAGAAGCAATGAGAGACATAGTCAGTCTCCATCGAAGGTAGATTACGTAAGACTAAAAAGAAGGCTAAAACTAAAAAAAAGTAACTGTGTACGAAACTGACACTGATTATTTCTTACCTTTATGCAGGAGGATTCAACTGCACAACCCTACTGTCTTCTCTGCAAAGTGGACACCTTTTATATTGCAGTCGGAGATCATTAACATTATCCAACTGCTTTGCACAATGTCCACATATCGCATGATTACACCTACCGAAAGTAGGAATAATACTACTGTAACTACAGTTAAATACTGATACTTCCGACAGTATGTCCGTATTATTTAAGGCTAATTTTAAATTTAAACAAGTACAGTGGCGTAACTTGGTACCCGCAGACCTGAGGGGCTCGAGCACGAGGAGGGGCACAGGGTCCTATAATTTTCTTTTTCTTTCATTCAATAAACGCAAGCAGGAGAAAATCTTCCTATTTATATTTTTATAATAATGGGATGTCCACGCAAAAGGCAAAAGTAGTGTTGAATTGCCGGCTTTTAAATTCAAGCTGACATAGATTGTTTGCTAGTATCGGCCAATTCGCAATTAACACACAGAACTAACCTGGTGGTTTCTCTCGTAACGCGGAGACGCTGTCGAATCCTGTAGCTTTGGTAGCCGTTAACTTCGTCCAGGGCGGCTATGAACACACCAACTTGGCACGCGTTGTTCGCGGTCTGGTAGCTTGGTTTCGTTCACTAGTTTTACGCGCGAATCTGTTGATTCGCCTGCTTCAAGCACTTATGGACGAATTGTTGATCCGCCGTACTTTCCGACCTGGGGCGAATCTGTTGATCCGCCTGCTTCAAACAATTGAGCGCGAATGCCTTCTTGCAGGCGTCCAGTGCTGATTCATGTTATCGGCCGGTTATTCCCGCGAATTAAAAGACACTGTCGACACATTCCGTCACGTACGCGCGACGCAGTACACTCTATGGTTATTACCTACGTATACATTAAATATCAATCTATATTAACAAACTACGTACATAATACAAGAACACTTACTGTAAGGCTTCATTGCTAATTGGCATATAATGAAAGGCTGTAAAATAAACAAATATAGGTGTCACGAATTGGCCCGTTTCAATATCCCCCCGGGTTTCATTCTAAACTGGTAACAGCTGAGAAGAAAACCATATTTACTAGTTCTGAAGTGTAGTAATTTTCCTAGCATATGCTACAAACATATTTGGAAATATATAGCAATAATATTTTTCTTCAAAATTAGCTAAATATTTTTAAGAAATATTTAAATAATATTTACAAGGATATATTTCCCAAACATTAGAAAATAATATTTAGGCAATATTTCCAACAAATATATCCGTAACGTAAGCTAAGTGTCACATCCAGTATTAACATAAATATTGTTTCCTAATATTTAGGAAATATTGTGTGCTGCTTGGGGCGGTTTTATATTGTTTCAGCCAAGCTGCAGAAGCAATGAGAGACATAGTCAGTCTCCATCGAAGGTAGATTACGTAAGACTAAAAAGAAGGCTAAAACTAAAAAAAAGTAACTGTGTACGAAACTGACACTGATTATTTCTTACTTTTATGCAGGAGGATTCAACTGCACAACCCTACTGTCTTCTCTGCAAAGTGGACACCTTTTATATTGCAGTCGGAGATCATTAACATTATCCAACTGCTTTGCACAATGTCCACATATCGCATGATTACACCTACCGAAAGTAGGAATAATACTACTGTAACTACAGTTAAATACTGATACTTCCGACAGTTTGTCCGTATTATTTAAGGCTAATTTTAAATTTAAACAAGTGCAGTGGCGTAACTTGGTACCCGCAGACCTGAGGGGCCCGAGCACGAGGAGGGGCACAGGGTCCTATAATTTTCTTTTCCTTTCATGCAATAAACGCAAGCAGGAAAAAATCTTCCTATTTATATTTTTATAATAATGGGATGTCCACGCAAAAGGCAAAAGTAGTGTTGAATTGCCGGCTTTTAAATTCAAGCTGACATAGATTGTTTGGTAGTATCGGCCAATTCGCAATTAACACACAGAACTAACCTGGTGGTTTCTCTCGTAACGCGGAGACGCTGTCGAATCCTGTAGCTTTGGTAGCCGTTAACTTCGTCCAGGGCGGCTATGAACACACCAACTTGGCCCGCGTTGTTCGCGGTCTGGTAGCTTGATTTCGTTCACTAGTTTTACGCGCGAATCTGTTGATTCGCCTGCTTCAAGCACTTATGGACGAATTGTTGATCCGCCGTACTTGCCGACCTGGGGCGAATCTGTTGATCCGCCTGCTTCAAACAATTGAGCGCGAATGCCTTCTTGCAGGCGTCCAGTGCTGATTCATGTTATCGGCCGGTTATTCCCGCGAATTAAAAGACACTGTCGACACATTCCGTCACGTACGCGCGACGCAGTACACTCTATGGTTATTACCTACGTATACATTAAATATCAATCTATATTAACAAACTACGTACATAATACAAGAACACTTACTGTAAGGCTTCATTGCTAATTGGCATATAATGAAAGGCTGTAAAATAAACAAATATAGGTGTCACGAATTGGCCCGTTTCAATATCCCCCCGGGTTTCATTCTAAACTGGTAACAGCTGAGAAGAAAACCATATTTACTAGTTCTGAATTGTAGTAATTTTCCTAGCATATGCTACAAACATATTTGGAAATATATAGCAATAATATTTTTCTTCAAAATTAGCTAAATATTTTTAAGAAATATTTAAATAATATTTACAAGGATATATTTCCCAAACATTAGAAAATAATATTTAGGCAATATTTCCAACAAATATATCCGTAACGTAAGCTAAGTGTCACATCCAGTATTAACATAAATATTGTTTCCTAATATTTAGGAAATATTGTGTGCTGCTTGGGGCGGTTTTATATTGTTTCAGCCAAGCTGCAGAAGCAATGAGAGACATAGTCAGTCTCCATCGAAGGTAGATTACGTAAGACTAAAAAGAAGGCTAAAACTAAAAAAAAGTAACTGTGTACGAAACTGACACTGATTATTTCTTACCTTTATGCAGGAGGATTAAACTGCACAACCCTACTGTCTTCTCTGCAAAGTGGACACCTTTTATATTGCAGTCGGAGATCATTAACATTATCCAACTGCTTTGCACAATGTCCACATATCGCATGATTACACCTACCGAAAGTAGGAATAATACTACTGTAACTACAGTTAAATACTGATACTTCCGACAGTATGTCCGTATTATTTAAGGCTAATTTTAAATTTAAACAAGTACAGTGGCGTAACTTGGTACCCGCAGACCTGAGGGGCACAGGGTCCTATAATTTTCTTTTTCTTTCATTCAATAAACGCAAGCAGGAGAAAATCTTCCTATTTATATTTTTATAATAATGGGATGTCCACGCAAAAGGCAAAAGTAGTGTTGAATTGCCGGCTTTTACATTCAAGCTGACATAGATTGTTTGGTAGTATCGAACATAGGTTAATAAAAGTGGCGAATTTCCTGCATTCGTAAGGCTGATTGGTTGACTTAATTCTAAGAATTCTATAATTTAACAACAAATTTTCTATAGAAATTTGAATTTGCAAAAAAATCTAATAATCTAGATAAACTAAAACAGTTTAAAAGCGTGAAATAAATTTTTAAGTTTTTAATAGTTGATAATCGAAATTTATCATTAATATTTCCTGAAATTGCGACCGCACTCTTATCATTTTTAACATTACCTGTTTCGTTCGCTTCTGCTGAAATAAGCTTCTAGGAATTAAAAGTTATGTCAGAAACAGCATGTACTAGAAATGATTGGAAAACCTTTCTTTATTGTCCACTGAATCGGAGATGGCTGATAAGATGGAATTGCAAGAGGTTGTTACACATTTTGCAAACATTAAAACCGGCTAGGCGTAAGCACATAGCTTGAAATTTTGTTTTTATTTTTTTAACCATCTTAGTTAAAACATTGTTTTGTAGTGCCTAATCTTAGTATTATTATTATTATTGATGTTTTTGCCACTTTATTTTATTAAGGACCTATAAGGGGCCCGCAGCAGATTTTCGCGGAGGGGCCCGAAATTTGAAGTTACGCCACTGCACAAGTATACGCTTTTTTGTACATAAAGTACGTTTTTTTCCTATAAAAATTTTCAAGGTCAAGATAAAATTCTCAAAACTTTTAAAATTATTAGAAAATCTATTTTTGTCAGGTTTTTCTGTAAACACTTGTGTCATTTTGACATTTAAAATTAAATTGTCAGCTTTTCTTTTTTTGAAAATTAATATGCGTAAAGAAACTGAATATTTTAAAATTAAATGCAAAAAAAGCAATTCAGAAGTGTGCAGAGGAACTGTTGGATCTGCAGTCTACCATGCCAGAAGAAGAAGTTTGCGAAATATTACCTAAAAACAAAACTATTGTAATTTCAGATTTTAAATTTCCCATCAATTTTTAGTTCTAAAAAGTTACTAAAACAAATTCTACCAACATGTATTTTTTAAAGGAATCCAAGTAATGCCAACATAACCCCTAAATTCTTTGACCTTCAAAATTTTTAGAGGAAAAAAACGTACTTTAGTCACGCAAGGACGCGGATGTAAGAGATGAGATATTTCTAAAATAGGTAACTGCCGGCGGGCGTCGTAGCTCTCTAGACACTTTACACTATAACCAAAGAGCATAGGTACCTATAACCACCATTTGCCCATGGCGCGTGCAAAATTCGCCCTCGTTATTTTACCAACTAAAGCAGCCTTCCGAATGACTGACATAGGTATGAACATAGCTATAACCTGTATTTACTATGCAAGACGAATTAATATATTGCAAGACTATTTCCCGAGGAAAACTTCGTTATTCCATCCTATTCACTTAACCTATTTTCCAAGTAAAAAAATTACAAAAAATTCTCAAATGTATAAATGTTTAAATGTAGTTGTCAGTTTGACATGAGACAAGACCCGGGTACCTAATTACTTGAATTCCAATGATGAAAAGCAATATTTTAGCTTTGTCATGAAAAAAACTGGTTCTTTATTTAACGACATACTTTCTGAAAAAAACAGTTCTTTCACAGCTCGAACTATAAATAACTGATTTTTCTAAAGAGAAGTAGATAAATACATTTCACATGTTAAAAGTGTGGAAACCAATATGTCCAACATGTATTTCCACTACCTTTAAGGTTGGCTATATTTGAGTAGCTTCAGAAATGATCGAAGGTTTTTGAATGGTCATTATTTCGCGCCATTTATTTTAACTATTTGATGTTGACTACACATGCAGGTTCATTAAAAAAGTCCATAAGAGGCGGCTATGGAAATTCAAATGATGAATAATATGTTGGTGGCACTGTAAGTCTATGTCAAATTCGAGGTTGGCAGGTTAGGTTTTGCGTCAGTCTGTGTCAAAACTGACGGAAAACCGAACGTGATAACCTTGAATTTGATATAGACTTACAGTGCCACCAACATATTATTCATACGTTGGAATTTCCATGGACTTTTTAATGAACATGCATGTGTAGCCAAATAAGTGGCGCCAAAATAATGACCATTCAAAAACGTTAGATTATTTCTGAAGGCACTGTACAAGAAAAAATAAAGTGGGAAATTTTGAAAGCTCATAACGAAAATTAATACGAAAATATTCGCGATACGGCGAATAAAACGATAAGCCAGTAGCCCCGCTACATATAGCCTTCAAAACGTGGCAAAAATGGATTTATGCTACTTAAATTGATGTTGAGTGTTATTCGCATGCAAACTTTAGTGAGGTAAAATTGATATAGTACAGTAGTTTAGTTAAAAGCTATTAGTAGTATAGTGAAGTAGGCTATGGAAAACAAACTGCAATCGCAAACCAATTATGATTAATTTAATACATTGTTTCAACAATCAACAGAGAACGGCACTAGTGTAAAAACGTGGTTTTACATTCCTTAACTTAACACTACATTGAATTTGCATTCCGTAGTTTCAGTTCATAAATTAATATGACTTGAACTACTTTGATGTCACAGTATGGTTATTATAACGCCTACAACAATGCTACAATAGAGTTCATTATAACACTGTTTTTGCATTGTTATTTTCATATGAAAAACATTGAAACAGCCTGCCTTGTTTCACAACTGTCAGATCGTCACATTTATGAAATGTCAAACGTCAAACTTGTTTGATTAGTTTTTTTATACAAAATAGATAAAATACTACTCGTTTTAATAAGAAGCATTGTAGCACTCGCTACGCTCTGCGTGCCCCAAATTAAACTGGTATAATAATATACTAATATAATATATAATAGGTATCTAAATGCTAATTACTAAATCTGCTTTTTATTCTTTTGATAATCAACATGTAGATAGATTGAAAAATGTTAAAATGGGAAAGAAGCTATGTTTAATGACATTAGAATATGCAACACAATATTAAGCAGATGTGAAAGCGTAAATCATTTTATAAATGTAGTGTTCAAACTATTTTTTGAACATGAATTTAGGGAATACAGTGAAATAGAGTAAGAACGGAAGTGCACGCATTTAGCCTACAAAGGAACTGCATAAATTACGTCAGATAAAATATGGGTCATGTTTCTGTGCCGCGATAACAACTAAGTGTAGACTACGCACGCAACAAGCGCCAGTTCCTTAGATTTCAAAACAGACGTTGCAGTTTTTAATTGTGTATTACCGCATGTCAAAGGCACAGCGCAGCAGTTTTGTAAACTAGTGGGTCAAAATAACAAACTTAGCGTTTAATATTACGTTAGGTTACACACATATGATTGTAATTATTAATAGTAGGGCGTAAATATGGCATACATTTATTGTATAAATAGCTCTGTGATATGTAGTAAAATTTAATATACGCTTAACCACTAACGTGTATTCATTGACGAAGGGATGAATATAGGCTACAAATATTCGTAACAAGACGGCTTGGCCTGGCCCTCTTACCCTCGTCTCTTAACAACAAAACAAGACTCCATCTCCCGCAAAAACTAAACTGGTTTTACAGCAAAACATAAAAGGTGTAAGTTCCAATTAATTTTGGGACACATCTTTTAACATTGGTCCTTCGAGCCAACAACTCCCCGATCAACGAAGAAGCCGGAATTTGGAGAAGACATTGGTCCTACAAGCCAACTACTCCCCGGACAAGAGGAAACTGGATTTTTTGGGTAAAAATCCTTAAGCCAACCAATTGGAGGCTTAAAGAAGTTAGTGCAACAATCAAGAGTCTTGGGTACGCGGAACAGATTCGAAGCTCTGGGCAAGTAAGCAACTGGACCGGATCTGCCATATCCGTTAGAAAATTTGGAGGACTGGCGACAAGATTGGTATGTACTCTTCTGTGTAAAGATTAGGGAGAAGTTCAAATTGAGCCGTCGCTAAGGAGAAAACGTCCTACGACTCAATCAAAGGAATTCCGCCAAAGGAAAAGGCGAGATAGCAGCATAAGTCCTGCTAGTAACTTCCAAGGGCTTCCGCAGTGCAGCGAGAAGAATCTTCAGCGGCAATCGATCCGCTAAGAACTTGGAAAAAACGTAAAGTGGTAAGATACTACTTATTAAGCCAGTTTTAGTACCAAAGGCATTAAAAAAGCCGCATCGACATGGAGTCAATTATAAAGGAGCAGAAACAGCTGGCGGACAAAATGTGCCAACTGTTTACAAATATGAAGAAGGATTCCGGAAGCAGAAAGAATCAGATGTACCTAGCCAAGAAAGAGGATGAATTAGAAGAATTGTGGAAGGCATTCGAGAACGGTGACATGGAACTACGGTAGCGACTTCCAGCAGATCATGAGTACATAAAAAAGGATTTCTTCAGCCAGGTGAAAGAAAGATTTCAAATAACTACAGATTACATACACGAATGGCAGGAGAAGCTAAATCCAGCTAGTGAAGAGAGTAACGGCTTAGAAACCGAGAAAAACGAAAACCCCATCGAGCAAGTAGGCAGACTCAAGAAGCAAGAAATTGAAATGCAGTTATTTAGCGAGGTACTTGACGATGCAATATTAGCATTGGAACAAGTCCAAACAAAAATGTTCTATGAGTATAAAACCAACAAGATTTCCGACCAATGGGAGAATATTACGAGAATGCATAAGGAAATCCTCGGATGTGAGCAAGAATTTGCGGAAGATTACTTCACGGATGGTGTTTACAACCAGATGCGAGAGCATTATAACCAGGTAATAGCTCAAATATTTAACAAAATAAGTAGCATCCCGAGAAGTGAACAACCACGAGCACGAGAAGAACTGACCATCCCATTGCCCAAAATCACGATGCCGATATTTGAAGGAAACTATGAAAATTGGACCACGTTCCACGACATTTTTGGGCTACTCATCCACAACAATGCCACATTAGGCAATGCAGAGAAGATGCAGTACCTCAAAACTTACCTCAGAGGCGAGGCAAGTAAATTAATAAAACATCTCGACGCATCGGACGCTAACTATGAAACCGCATGGGACCTACTAGAAAGCAGGTATAATAACAAAAGAATTTTGTTTTCCAAATTTTTAGACAACTTATTAGAACTGCCCAACCTGAATTGTGAATCAGCAGCCAGCCTAAAACAGCTGCATGATACCACATTGGAAAGTTTACGTGCCATATCCAACATGGGCGTAAATACTGAGTCGTGGGGACCAATGATAGCACATCTGCTGGTAAAGAAGTTAGACAAGGATACAAAGAAGTTATACGAACAGTCGCTGACAAATTCTCGAGAGATCCAGGATCTGGCAAACTTGTTGAAGTTTTTGGAAAAAACATTCCAATCTCTGGAGGCAATTCAAGATTCCAAAAGGAAGCTGGAAATCGCAAAACCAATTAAAATGTCAGAATCAACAAGAAAACCATGGCCAGTAAGGAGTTATCAAACAAGCATCAGTAGATGTCGGATCTGCAACAACAGCCACAAGATCACACAATGCCCGAAATTCATTTCCATGAGCAGTGAAGATCGATACCAAACCATCAGGCGTCATCGGCTGTGTGTGAGATGTTTAGTCCACAAGGAAAATGAGAAATGTTATAATTCAAACAAATGTCAAAACTGCGACAAATGGCACCATACTATAGTACAGGCGCCAGGGAATTTTTACATGCAATTCTTGGTACCAGCATTTTGTGTTAATGGGTGGGTGGGGGGCTGTACTCTGAGTCTAATTTTAAGTTTTCGGATCGATCGGAGAAATTGTTTTTCCGCAATATCGGAAGAAGTGTTGAAAACGGTTTTTCAGTAATTTGTCGTTTCCTGTTGCTCTGGCACTGGAATTGCATCAGTGCAAGTTTGTAGTTTATGAAATTTCTCACAACTTTTGGAAATGCCTTTTTCTCGTGCGCTCAACAATTTAAAAGTTGTTACCCTATAAAGCCAAGAAATTAAGGGTTGAAATGGGTTTTACGTAAATATATCGCTTTCAGTTAATCCTACGATAAAAAATACTCTTATATTATTTGTAGAACAACTAATTTGCATAAAATTTGTGTATGAGTATTTTTCCATTTGGACAATTATTTACCGTTCTACAGCGCCGCAAATATCGCAAGTCACGTAAACCGTACATTTAGTGTGCACTTTCGAACGGCCCCGTTCCTTCGTGTGTGTCGCACCAACTGTTTTCCACACCACCTTTGAGGTACAGCTTGTGGCGCGTTTTTTTTTACGTGGTCTCCCCTATAGGACTAATCCACGAAGTGTATTTCTACACTTCTCGTGGTTTTTTTGATGGGCCGGGTTCTGCATCGTCAATTCCAATCATTGCAGTTGTCCCAGTCTATGTTTGTCGGTTTGCTGCTGGACGACTGCGGACTATCGACCTGTAAGGACGATACAAGCATTAATAGATATCAAAAACAACTTAAATATTTATAGTGCATTATAGTAATGTTGAAACTTGTAATATATATCTCTATATTATTGAAATTGGCTCCGAAGTTCAGGCCCGCTGGCTCCGCAACTTCTTCCGTTAGCAAAGAGTCGGAATAAAATTGTTTTTTTTAACCAAATACAGTTTTTTCATTCATTAAATATAACGTTAACTCTTCGTTATCGTCCTTCCTTCGCTTGCAATCATACCCTTCGCCAGTTTTCAAAATCTTTATTTTTTCATCGGCTACTGTTTTTCTGATAGTTCTTTTCTGATTATCACATGCTTTTTTCAGCGATTCAGGAGCCCGGTATATCCCTGAGGGTGAACCTGAATTAAAAATTTCTGTAATTGCCTTCGACGCATTTTCGTTTTCCTTCCACGTGACGGCGTCGGTCTTTTTGCATTCAATAACTTTACTGAATTGCCCTATAATGTTTAATAAAACATTAATTTTTTCACTAGTGTAGTTTGCACTACGTTGGTTCTTCTTTGCATCCATCCTAAAAATACAGAAAACTATTATCTTGTGAATAAAAAAGGTTAGGTATCATAAAAGAGCAGAAAATCTATTCAGTTACAGTACAGAGTATCACCATTAAAAATACTTGCTATCCACAAACCTCCGGGAATTAAAAATGAGAACAAACATTTTAATATTGTAATATTCCATCCTTGTGCTCATTAAGGGTATAAAGATAATTACTAATTAACTTTCTGATAGCTAGTCGAGTCGGAGACAGGGTCAAGATTTCCAGATATCCATAAGAAGCGTAGCAAACCAAACACAGGATAGCTTTAAACAATTTAATATTGATATTCAGAACTATTTACAAACGTAAACATAATTGGATACTTAAAAATTAGCATGTATTTTGATAATAAAAGTAATCTTCTGTCTCCCGTCGCCTCTTGCCCCTTTTCGCTGCAACCCGTCGTACAGCCGTGTAAACGGTGGTTTCTAGTTAGCCCCCTCGGGAATTCTCGCGGAGACGACGCTGGTAGCTTCTGGAACGGCTTGAAGTTAGCACCAGGCGTTCTTCACTTGGCACTCGGCGAAAGGTTTACGAGCACATGTCGCTGTAATGTCAGGTTAATTAACTAAATACCGGGATTTCGCTTACGTGATGGTGGCGTTTAAGAGATTTGCCCTTATTCGGAGAATTCGCGGCGTGATGTTTGGTGTAAGGTGCGGTGCCACGAGGATTTGGTGGAGAGATCCTAGATTCCCTTCAAGGAGACACGGCCTGGAGATGTTGATCTCGGACTTCTCTGGTAGGTAGAACTCTGTAGCTAATAAGAACATTAACCAATTCTTTCAAGGGCTGCAATTTAGTAATTATTCGGGCTTTTAAAATAGATATTACGAGATGCTATTGTCGTATTTTAATTGCATGGACTTTTGGGAGATAATTATTCGCAAAATGACATTTAGGTTGCTTGCTAAGCAAGTTATTTAAATGGACGGGCCTGGCGGTCTCTAAATTGAGTCTTCGCCTGCAAACACGTCTTAAGGATTTGTCAAATTAAATTATTAACAAACATAGATTTCCTTAATTAAAGTGTCTCGGGGATATAGGTTCAAATGACGGCAGAACGGCGGAGCGGCTTCCCAGCGGATCTCGTCCCGTACCTATTCTGCAGGATAAGGAAAAGGTTTAAGTTTGTAATCGTGAAGGCGGCCTACTTCCAGGAGAAGTCTTCGCCTATCGCCGACTACGGGTCAGGTCGAAAAATGAAATTAATTCGTAATTAAATAACTAGACAGGACGGAAAGGGATCGGGATCTAGGAGGGAAATGGATGCTGGTGAAGGTGTCTGTGGACAAGTGGATGAATGCCTTGAGGAGCGGTCGTGGAACTGCTTATAAGTGTTCGCCTTCGGGCTTCGTGCAGCGAACCACTTCCTCGGAGGGTTTAAGAGGGGGACCGGCGCAGAGATGCGCATACGTGGAGCGGGGGATCCGTTGATGACGCGCCATTATCTCTGGACGGGCGTTCCAGATCTACAGCCCCTGATAATCAAAAATCGCTGAGGGAGAACGCGCTAATTAATTTTAATTTTAAAAACGCGTTCGCGCGGGGCGAAACGTCACACAATAACTAACCATAAACGCTTTACCTTCACTCGCCAAATCAACAATGATATTTCAGATTTGACTTGACGATTTTGACATTAACGACATAAACCACCATTTTAGCATGAAAAATCCCCAACATTTAGCAGTGTTGTCAGATTTAAATGTTACTTAGTTAAGTATTCCTTAGGAGGATGCGGTCCAATACTCCTTAAAATTAAGTTGCCCTCAATTTTAAGTGACACTTTACTAAGGCGGAGGTTTAAGGTGAAGTGGTGCAAACGGACAATAATAACAATTTTCGCTTCGTTAACGTGTTTTTTACAAGACTTTACAAGTTTTATAATTTGTTGTGAGATAATCGTTGTTAACATTTTCCCTTAAAACATACAAGTCCTTTAGTTTTTGGCTTTCCCAAATAATAGAGGATGTAATCCAACATGGTTGGTTATGAATTTTCTTAAGATTACTTCTATTTTTATGCGAAATCGGACAACAGAATCAAGCCAGTCCTGCAGGATTTCCGAGAATAAAATAAATATTTGGTTAATTGTTACCGTCACTGTGGCTGTAAAAGGAGAAAAGCAAAGGCAACCGACTTCTCAGTCAGAGTTGGTCGTGGTTAAAACAAAAGACTAATCTTTAGCTGAAAGGAAAAATATGGGCGCCAAGTGGCAAACCCAGCACTTTGCTAATCAAAAGGACACCACAGAAGACGCTACTAACCAAACCTGAAAATTAAAGGTAACGGCAAAGGCACACATCAGATACGCAGGCAAAGATGTCAAGGCAGTATATCGGCAATAGGTAGTACATATACAAATATACAAAGTACACACAGTGGCGAACCAGTTTCAAA
Source organism: Agriotes lineatus (assembly GCA_940337035.1). Lineage (NCBI taxonomy): Eukaryota > Metazoa > Arthropoda > Insecta > Coleoptera > Elateridae > Agriotes > Agriotes lineatus. The sequence continues at coordinate 119,641 of CALNHX010002685.1, forward strand.
GTATCACAGTACATATCACAGTAGCATAAGAGGGATAATAATCTCAGCAGAGTATTTACACTTGAATTAAATAAAGCGTAAATTATGAAACTACACATTCACTGTCAAAAATGGCAAATTTGCATTACCAGATAACTGTACGGTAAAGCATATGATCGCGGCAAAGTTACTAATAGTTACATTTTGATTAAAAGTTGAATATACACTAAATCCACAAATGCAAGAATTATTCAGATGTCATCATTAATTAGCACCAAGGTTCTACAGACCCAAGATCTTGGTTAGCCTTATATAACCCGTAATACGCTTAGTAAATAATTAATATGTATCATCAGTTTCATTGCGTCACGCAAGTCTAATTCAATTACAGCATATCTTGCAAGTACGGAACTAACGTGAGTAATTCAAACCTGTTAAACTGTCATTAGCATGACGTGATTATTTAAATCTAAAAATCAAGAAACGGTATGCAACATTGCTTCACAAGATCCTAAATTACAAATAATATTAACGTGAATGCTACGGGAGACATATCCACTACAAGAAATTACTTTGACAGATGGAATGTAAACAGCTAGGTTTGAGAATAAATTTATCAACAAGTATTTAAAAGTTGATTGGAGAAAAATCTGCTAAATATGTTTTTTAGATATTAGTTACTAAAAATCCATTTGAAAAATAAAATTTTCCAAAAAGAAATTCGTCTTGTCGATTTAACATATTAAAAATTTTATTAAATAAATTGTAACGTTTCGCTGGTAATCCAGCTTCATCATACATTTACATATTATAAAATCAAAATACCCTTTTACATGATAGGTTTGATAGAATTTCAATTTCATATTTGAGTAGGATTCTTTCAACTACTTTTAATCATTTTATTTCGTTTTTATTTTCAAAACTTCAAAAATTTTATATCATTAGTAAGCAAAATTAGTGTGTTTTATTTTTGGATTTTTAATCCAGAATTATATTTTTGTTTTTTAATAAAGGTATATTTTTTCCTCCATAAAGTTTGAGAGGTCGAGTAATTCATTGTTTAAACAATATTCAATTTTTGTAAGTCTTAATCTGGTAACGTGTGTCAATTATGTTTTAAATTTAATATTTTTCTTTGTAGCAACCAGTAAAATTCGTTTTTATTTCCATATCTTCAAACTTTTATATCTTAGTAAGCAAAATTAGTGTATGTTTTAATTTTGGTTTTAAATCCAGAGTTATTGTTTTGTTTTTTAAATAAAAGTATATTTTTTCCCCATAAAGTTTGAGTGGTTGAGTGGTTAATAGTTAAAACATTATTCAATTTTTGTAAATCTTAATCTGGTAATATGTGTCAAATTTTGTTTTAAAATTTAATGTTTTTCTTTGTAGTAGTTCACGAATAAGTTTATCTATTACTAATATATATAAGGCACTGTTCACTCTTTTCGTTTCATGATTTAATGCAGGTTCTTTATTTTCCTATGTAATCTTGATACCAATTTGTAGGTTGTAAGAAACTTTTCTGTAAGTAAAAGGTGATGAAGCCAATTGTATTCAACTGTGGTATCGATGTGAAGTAGTTGTCGAAACAACGTAACTTAATCCCGAGCTTTTTCTAGACGTAGGGGAAGTGTGGTTATGATGGCACCCTTAACTTTAAAAGCCTACAAAATCGTTAATAATGGAAATTTCGAATAAACTGAGTATATTCCATGTAACTAGAGTTATTCCAAGAACTGTTAAATAGAAATATAATTAAAAAAATATATTTTGACCTACCAAAAAAATAAATAAAAAAATGTCTTGGTGTGCCACATATCAAACTTTGTTTGGTATGATGGCATACACTACTTAGCAGTTGAAAAGCCTTCAAAAATAAGCTTTATTGCGCAAAATAATTAGTAATAAGTCAAAAATAACTTGTACACATCTTAACCTAAATATCTTAATTGGTACATAATTCACATACATATATCTTTACTTTACGTCCAAGTCGAGCGCATTCCCCATGTGCCCAGTGACCACAGCTTTGGCACTTCAACCAAAATTCTTTTGATCGTGACCATGAATATAGTTCATTGCAATACAAACAACTGGCATCATCATCATTATCGTTAGATTTAAAATCTTCATGATCGCTTTCGTCGTCCTCGCATGCAGCTTCTAAATTTTTCTTCACTTTTCGTGCAGATTTTGCTCGAAGCTTCTGCTGCTTGGCGTCTTCTATCGCTTTTGCTTCAAGAAGATCTGGAGTTGAGTTGATAACTCCAACTTTTCCAGATTTCCTTTTTCTAGTCTTTTGCGTTCTCAATACCGATGCTTCTGGCAGAGGAGAAATATCTGAAATTTTTACAGCTAATTTTGCAATTGATGGTGTGACAAAATTATCTGCTATTCTACCTGAAGCCGTTGCTGTAGGATCGGCTTCATTAGCATTAACAACTTGAATACTAGAATCTGATTCATTGGCAGCAACAGCTTCTCTGTAAGGAGCATCTGTAGTTTTAGCAGGAGCGAACAGCCACTCCTCAAACACATCCGGATCAAACGGGACAATTCCCGATTGTTTAAAAGCTTTTATGGCTGTTCCTGGTATTGCTGCTTTAAGGTAAGCTGAGGAAAATACTTCAGCCACTTGAAAATGTGTGATCATACGACCTGGATGCTGATGTAGCCATTTACGAATCTCCTGATTGTAATATGTGCGCAAAGGAGCGTAAAACCCAATATCCAATGGCTGCACTCTATGAGTGCAGTGTGCAGGAAAACAAAACAAAACGATTCCATTAGATTTTGCAAACTCTAGCACATCCAGAGATTTGTGGCTTGAATGCCCGTCGAGCAGCAATATTATTTTGTTATCTTTAGAAGGCTTAGCAAATTTTACGAAATGTTTTAACCATTGTAGCATGACCGCACCCGCCATCTATCCAGTTTCCTGGTAAAATGCAACAGATCCTGGTGGTGCTCGATCCATTAATTATGGTTTTGCTCTTTTTCTTGGAAATATTAAAACTGGGGGAATGAACGACCCTATAGCATTCATGCAGCATACCACAGTCAAGTGCTGGCCCCTTTCAGCACTGGCTAGGGCACCCACTTGTTTGCGGCCCTTGGTAGCATAAATTTTCTGCGGTTTAGTTTGCACTGTACTTAGACTGGATTCATCCATGTTATAAATATTTTCAGATTGAAAACCATGCTCATCCAAAACTTTTGCAAGAGCTGAAAAATAATTTTTTATATTTGCTTTATTAAAGGCAGTGGCTCTTGCAAAAGAAGTATTTTCAGGCGTCCGCAGACTTAATGAGGGATTACGTTTAAGAAAGCCATGCAGCCATGCCCATCCTGCTTTTTTAGAATTTTTATTGAATGTATGATTAATGTTGTTTTGTTCGGCAATTTCAAAGGCCAAAGATCGAACATCTGTGGTAGTCAAACCAAAAAAGCGACTTTCTAGTTCTTTTATGTGTGCAACCAGTTCGTTTTCTAGAGCTATAGAAAATTTGCTCTTCGTCGAAGCGTAGTTGCTGGCACTTGAAACGTCTTCGCAGCAAGTTTCCACCCCATTTGTCCATTTTCTATTTGAGCCAATGCATTTTTCATACTTTCTTCGGATCTTTCTTGCCGTTTCTTTCTTAACATATTCTATAAAGCAATAGAAATAAATTAATGCTAATTTTTGCAATCATGTTTATATGATGGCACCCCGCAAGCTATAGGGTGCCATCATGTAAAAGTGTATAGGGTAACATCATATCAAAATGCATGCTTTGAAATAATTTCCTAAAAACTACATTTTTTCACTTAACCTATATACAAATAACATACACAATATTTGCATTAGACTTACTGTTTATGGTTCCTATCGGTAATTTGTTAAAAAATTTTGTATTTCAACTTGTTTTCTTCAAATAATCACAACTCAAAAATAACATCAAGCTAACAAAAAAACCTATATGCTGATTTTTTTAGGTTAACAGCTGAGATAACGTTACCAAAACAGGTAGGTGGGCTTAGAAGGTTATTACGATAATGTCTATAGTCACGGCAACGTGAATATATAAAAAAACGCTGGCAATAGGCAGGGTGCCATCATATCAGGGGTGCCATCATAGTCACACCTCCCCTACAGGTGCAAGACTGATGAAGGTGGGATTGCTTCACTGCTCCGGCTTCTTTTTCCATGCTTCTCTTTACTTTTTTCTATCCTGTGTTATCTGTTTTATTTCTTTCCACATGGGAAATGTATATTCTATCGCAGCAAAGTAGCCATTTCTCTGATGCGAAGAATGCACAGTGGGCCGAAAATCCCAAAAAGTGGCCAAAATTCTGATTATATTTTTAATGGCTTAGAAATCACTTATGTAATAAGGGAAAAATAATGAAAAAAATCACAAGAGCCAGGGGTGTTTTATGGGGGATGTTTTTTTTTTTGAAAAGTGGGAATTTATACATTTTTCCGTCTCAGCTCATTCAAAATCACTAAAAACACGGGAAAAATAAAGAAAAAAATTTCACGCCCCGAGGGTGTTGTTTAGGGGATAATTATTTCGCCGAGTTGCTAATTTATAGGGTTTTTCGATTTTACTTGATTTAAAGTCGCTCGTACAATACGGAAAAACTAAGGAAATCGATATAGTATTACTAAAAAATTCCGGGGGTGCTTTTAGGGGGTGATTACTTGCCAGAGCCGCAAATTTTTAAGTTTTTCAATTGTAGCCCATTCAAAGTCATTTACAAAAGACAAACAAAATTATTTAATTTCTAAAACAATGATCTAAGTACGAGTATATACAATTAAATATCTATGCACATATATAAAAATGTTAATTGTTCAATGGAACGTCATTATCACTCTCAGTGTCGCTCTCCTCGGATGAAGAGGTTTCCTTTTCTGGATTCGTGGCTACCACTGAAGATGTACCTGGTTCTTCTGATGACACCTCAGGTTTCTTCAGCAATAACAACATTTCACCAGTAAAAGACGAACTTTTTTTTTGGAGCAGTTGTCGCAAAGAAGAAATTAAAGGATCCGAGGTTATCAGTAATCTGTTTAACAAATCTTGATTTCCGCACACTCTTGAGGATTTTCGAGTATATAGTTGTCTAAAAATTTCTAAATCCTTGTTCCTCGATTCCTGTGCCTCTTCCGATAATTGACCAATAGGTAATATTGCCTCTTTAATTATTATTGCACCATGGAACAAGATTTTGTGAACCGAGGCTGGCATTTAATACCACGGATACTTTGCGACATATAGTCTCGCTGTTTGCAAAGCATATTCCTCAAATGCTTCTGGGTCGATTGCGTATCCACAAGACAGTGTTTGTAATATTACGCTAAATCGTTGAATTATTGTATTGTCTATTCCAGTTATTGAAGCAGAGAGGGAGGAATCTTTAAAAAATCTTCTGGCGGTATTACCGTCATTTGTTGTTCCGCTGCCACCGCTTTTCGGTATATCAACAAGTAGTCCCATTTTGGCACGAAAATCATTTTGAACTTTTCTTTTTCGCTCTTCAAAAATTGCCTTATTTTGTACCCCACGAACTTGCCAAGTTTTTATTTCCAGCCTGTAAGAAATGTACAAAAGACACTCAACAAATCTAATTCATGCATGAAGCGTAGATAACCCAAACTGTAACGTATCTGCATGGAATGGTTTTTCAAGAATTTTCTCCACTTGGTTCATCTCCTTGGGGGTTGCTTTACAAATATAGCATGTTTGTGCTGACGAGGTTTACGTAATAGCATTACGATCCTTGCCATTTATCATTGTCATTACACAAACATACGAAACAGAAAGTTCTTGATTTTCTTCTATGTTGTATTTGGTCGGCTCAAGTTGTGCAATTTGGTTTTCTATTTAACTAGTTTCTTGTACCGTTAATTCTTTAGTTTCCTTTTTGAATTGATACCGAATTGGTCTACAGAATCTGGTGGAAGAAGGACGTTGATTGTGCCATATTATTGTCTTTGCTTTCCCCGGTTTTTCTGAATATGACTGTACTGGGACTAGAGACGTCAAAAATAAATCACCATCACCTACACCTGACTCGGGAAATAGTTGCTTATATTCAGAATGACCCGTACTTCCGTCGCAACCCCATTTTACCAACATAACTAAATTGCTCAACGCATCATCTGGCAAACTCATTACAACTGCCTTTTGCACTTCAAGTATACGCTGTGTCGTATGATCGAGAAGATCCTGTAACAGAATTTCTCCAGAGATTTCAGTTACAATCTGAGCCTCCTTTCGTGGATAGCAACGGGATTTAGCTTCTCGAACTTTGCTATACGAGGGATAAATGTCGGCGAAATTTTCTTTCGCTGCTCGCCTATAAACCAAATATTGGTGTTTGCTGATTTTTGCTTCTACCAGAATTGAAAGTGCTTCATCAGGTGTGAACGGTACAGGTTTTTGAAATTTCTGGCTGGCCTTCCAAGCATCCTGCATTTTTCTTGCTCTCGTTGGAGTTGTAAAAACTGCCTCTGAAATTAGTTTTGCGGCAGTATATTTCCCTTCTTTATAGGCCCAGTGTCATGGCCTGGAAGAATATAGACCGCCTCGGTGTAACTGGAAATTTGGACCATGCTTTAACAATTAATAACACACTTGAAATACACTCCATTTGATTAACAACCGTAAACTGACTTTTAACCGCGATTATAGGTTAATTTAGCTCGCTTCCAACTCTTGAACGGCAGCGAAAACGAATGGAAATGACCAAAGAGAGTACACACACATTTAACACATTATTACTTAAAAGGTCCAAATTTTCTGGCTAGCTTCATAGCCTTCACGTTCTTGTTTCTTTGCCGCTAAAGTGAGTTCTTCGGCTTCAAAGGTACCACACAGCTTCTCAGTTTTTCTCCTCTTGGTTCTGGAACTACTTTCCGAAAACTTTAATTTCGGACGACCACGACAGCTGCCGCTTCCAGATGATGTACTTGGTTGTGGATCATCAGTCCCTTCAATTTCTTCGCCCTCAACTTCAAATATAAAATCTTTGTTAAGCCAAGATTTATTTTTTTCTAAAAATCGGGGGATATATCTTGAAGACTCTTCGTGTTTTGAGTAAACTGTACTGCAGAAAATGGAGTTGATTTTTCTAAGATGTTTTCGCAGTTTGGTTATTTTCTATTTTGTAATGCCCTACGAAATAGTTAAACAAATATTCAGTTTGGCACGAACGCCCTTCACCTTTTTTCCCATATAAAATATCAAAAAGATGTCTTCTGGTCAACATTTGTTATACCTTAGTTCTGTAAAGAAGTAGGAAAATTATTGCAAAATATCAATAAATAAATGATATCATGCACGGCGCGGCGCCTTGGAAAAAAGGCAATATTTCCTAAATGGGCATAAACGGGCATGCGGATCTGATACATATTATTAAGGAATGTACAAGGAATTTTTTGAATATTTTCTGAAAGCCCAGACTCGTCTGGATTTTTTGTTTGCTCAGAAAATTCTGACTAATCTCATATAAATTTGAACTAAATACCCCCATGAATATAAGAAAATTGTTTAAATGGGTAAACGCAGGGGTACTTGACAATTGTATAAGTTAACGTACTTACCATAAGAAAGCTTCATCGCTCATCAAAAGTTGGTGATAAAATGAGCTGTAAGTACGGAGCATCAACGTAACACAAGGGTCGTATTTACGACCCTCTAGCAGGTAGAACCTTCGTTCAATGCACTTGAAATTTTAGGAAATGATGCATTGACTATCCCTTTAACTATCTACGGAAGCACGTAGGAATATCAGCAATTTAAAAAAATAGCTATTTTTGGCCACTTTTCTGGACTTTGGGGCCCACTGTGGAATGCAATGAAAGGCAAGTTGTAACACGTTCAGAACAGCAGTTGTACAGGAAAAATACGTGGGAAAAAAGTTATCACTTTTCACGCACGGAGAAAAACGTGGTAACTTTGTCGCCCTCTACCGTTCAAAATACCAACTTCTCGGTATCGTGGCAATAGTATTAATTGAATGGTGTTGTCTTCTGAATTATAGCCTCGAATGTCACTTCACAATATCGTAGCAGAACTAATTCCATGCGTATAACGCACTTTTAGATGGTGTTATCCCGGCTGCATTATAAATGCCAATGTTCCTTCTGAATTTACATTTGTTCCAAATAATAATAATAATAATAGCTTTATTTCCACAAAAGTATACAAGTATAACTTAATAAAAAAAAGAGGAAACAAAACAAGATTTTGTGGGAATCTTAAGGTGAAGTCCCAGTATAGGAGTTGAACTCCGTACTGATCAATACTTAACCTTACATAACAGTTTAAAACCATACAAAAACCATACAAAACCTAATGCCTAAGCCTAAACTAACCTAAATTCTGTGTCGGCAGTAACCAAAAGTGAACTATAATACAATGCAATAAACAAATAGCAGAGCTTGCATCCGGATACACGTACAAAAAGAAAAGAAAAATGGTTAATTAACTGTTCAGCGAATATGTGATTGAAAGTGTGTTTTTTAAAACTATGAATTGACAGGCTTTTGAGCGGGGAAGGGATAGAATTATAGATCTGGCCGATAGTGTACGAAAAGGACCGTTCAAAAAGAGCAGTACTATGCCGTGGAACGGTAATGAGCCCGCGATGTCTTAAATTATTGTTAATTATATCTGTACGAAAACGAATTTTTTTATGTAAATAGATTGGTTTCTTCGATAATATTATTCTATGAAATAAGCAAGCCGACTGAAATCTATATCGATTATTAATATTTAGCCACCGTACTTCAGCGAGTTTGTGTGATATATGCTGAAACCTACGAATACCAAAAATGAATCTAAGACAAGAATTCTGAAGTGTTTGTAAACGTTTTTTATCGGTACAATCTATACTAGCACCATATATTGGAAGGCAATAGTTTAACTGCGATACAATTATAGCATTACAGAGTGTGGTTTTAATTTCCTTTGACAAATAACGCCTGTGTGGATATAAGAGCTTAAGTCCCATATAGCCTTTTTTTATACAAGCCGTAACGTGATCTTTATAACGAAAAGAATTGTCAATTACTAAACCGAGATCTTTAGCTTTCTCAACAAGTAAAACAAATGATTTTTTAGGATTTAAAAACATAGAATGTTGTAGTGCAATATTATATAACGATGCCAGTTCTTCATTTACAATCACCACTGTATCATTAATTTGATTAGGTGGACAAGAATAGATAAGCTGGGTATCGTCAGCATACATATGTAGAGTGCAATGATTAGCTGAACTAGCCAGCCTTATTGTATAAATACTGAATAGCAAGGGACCTAGAATTGATCCTTGTGGTACACCTTTGTCGATACTAACTCTTTCAGATAAAGTTGCCCCTAACTTTACTCTTTGAAACCTGTTTGTTAAAAAAGTTTGTAGCAAAGCTATCGCAGTCTGACTTAGCCCAATGTATTTAAATAAAGAAAATAAGATATGGTGGTTAATTGTGTCGAAAGCCTTAGAGAAGTCTAAAAGTACTAATATCGATAAATTAGCTGCATCAATAGATCCAAGAAGATTATCAATAGTAATATAACAAGGGCGAGACATACTTGCCGATAATTTTGCACACGCCAAGGCTCTTGGCAGGGGCAAATAATGGGGAGCGACGCTTCTTGTAAATTTCAATAAGTCTAAATTGGTGGAACTGGGTAGTTGATGCAATTTCCAGTCGTTGACTATTGTAACATTTAGCATGTGAGTAAATAAATTCCACCATTATTTTTTTCGCTGAATACGGACTCTATAATGGTGTACTCCTTGATCAAGCAAGGCCACCCCTCCCATATACAAGTTATACGTAGAAAAAGGTTTAGGCTGAGGATAATCTATTTTTCCTTTTGCCGTAGGAGACCAACGTTTTATTTTAGATAGTGGCTCGTTAGAATCGTAATTTGAAGCCATGGTCACAATATTATTGTCTTTCCACCTTACAAACAATAAAGCATTTAAGCTCATCGTATTTGCATTCGAAGTATCCTCGGTCCTTTTTTCTCATTTCTTTGGAAGGTGGCAACGGATAATATTTATACGGTTGTCCCTTACTGTTCCTTTAGCTCGAAGGTTCAAATCTTTCAGCGTTGACATCAGATCAAAAGAGTTTAAGTAGTCATCAAAGAAAATAATATGGTCAGATGGTCTCTCAACACATTCTAAAAGCTCCAAGACAACGTTTGACCCTAATGGGAGCAAGGACTGTACTGTATCATTGATTTGAGCAAGTGCATTCTTTGCGTAACCACCACAATACGTGTCAAAAGAGTAACAGTATTCTGTTGAACTACGCAGCATCCAGTCCTTGTATCTAAATCTAATGGGCTTCCTTCGTATGAACTGTTTTGAAGAATGGTGTCCAAAATACATATATGACCAAGGCTTCATATGTTGAAAGATATTCGTTAGAGTGGTTCTTATTTTTCAACTTTTAATTTTTTAATGCAGCACCGGCTAATTTTGTTCTCTTATATAAGAACCTAAAATGTATAGAATTTTAGGGCTATCACAAAACATTAAGTTAATGAAAAAACCGTGTAAAATATGTACATATGTACATTGCTAGACTTAATGTATATGACAAAATATTACTAAACTTATTACATAAATTACATAATCCAGTAAATATTAAAATGTTGTAATATTTCTTATTTATGTAAAATTTGACGACTACGGTCGAGATACTTTTTTCTGTAGCTTGCACGATCTAAAATAAAAACAAAGTTAAAAAGTAGGTAAAACAAACGTTTTATATGTACTATAATTTAGGCACCTGTAATAGCTGTTGCTTCTGATCCTCATTTTTAGTAATTTTGCTATTGAATTCCTCCATTAACTTTACTCCTCTCTCAGCAGTACCATTAAATATACTTAAAGAACGAAGTATTTCTACACCCTTTTGTAACTATCATTATCTTTCCATGTACTGGGAGGTACGACCATGAAATCTATTGGAATATTAAATCTTTCAAATAACTTTCTAGATCGTGATTTTACCAGTTCTGTGGGTCTGTTTTAATAAAATCGCATAATTCTTCAAATGTTATAAGCTTGATTTTAGAGACTTCGTCTTTATCTATATCATACTCATTTTCCACATCCTGTAACATTTGTCCAACCATCGTCTGCTGTTTCTCATCTTCAATTCAAGTATTGAAAATGCAGTACACTCTCCGTTTAAATACCACAAGTTCTTTAAAAACTTCCTCGTATTTTTTCTGCAATAATTATTTATCTTCTTTATATTTTTCCAGCTTTCTTAAAAAGATAATATTAAATGGAGCCTGTATTGAAATTGGAACACAAAACCAAGCGTGAGTGTAACATTTCACAAGAAAGCAACAAGTTTCCTCTCTGCTAGTTTTTCTTTAAGTAGTGGTGACCATTCTTGCAAAGTATCTAGAACAGCTGACGAAGATTCAGATTCGGTTCCCGAAGAAAGTTGAAACTCTAAACAAGCTCAATTTTTGGCGCAGTGGCAATAACTGGAAGTTTGTCAACGATCATCTTTCCTGTTAGTTCTGGCAATATTTTTGAATCCCAATGAATAATCACAAAGTTCAAATTTAGTTTGATACATTTGGTTTGTACCTGTTGGGCAGTCTTTTTTCGAAAATTCTCTCGTGCCCTATTAATTGGTAATATATTGATAATGTATTCACTTGGATTCACACAAAGGGCATCCAAAAAGGCTATCAGAATGTGAATTGCATCTCTGCCACTAATGTTGCATTTATCTAAAGCTGCCGAAAGTCGTTGTGTGATCATTTCTCTTCTCGCACGCGTTATTCCAAACGTTTGAGGTACAGGAAATACTATAGGCGAATTTTGAATAGAACTGTATATTTCTTCGCTTTTAGGTTGATTTAGTTCTTCAGAACTACTTGAATGCGAAACTGAAATCCACAACTTAAGAATGTATGTAGTATATTACGAATTAGATAAATTTTTCACAGATTTCGATTAATAGACTTACGTGTAATTGTTCTATCAAAACTGTCAACATTTAATCCCTCATGTTGTTTTCTTTCTAATAATTTGTTGTTTCTATTTTCTTTTCTTGTTTCCATTTCGTAGAATGTCTTGTTTACACCAATCATGGAACCAGTACGTCCCTTCTGTCTTGACAAAAGTAAGAATTGTTTATCTTCAATTTTTATCATGGCAGCATGACTGTACTTTCGTTGTAGCGCTTTTTTCTAGGTTTCCTAAGGCGTCATACAGCTTTTTCAATTTTTTAACCCAATGTGACCTATTCTGCGTGGGCATTCTAGCTTAAAAAAAGGCACTCGTCGGTAACTAAAGAAGCACTTTCATGTACGTTCAACTTAACAACTCAGTTATTAAATAATAATGTACTTAAGCACTGCCTCTTTGATGTAATTTACTCACAGTATTTGGTTATTTTCAATAGAAGTTCTATGAAAAGTAAATTTCAGGGAAGAGAACTTCCTGGATATTTACTTGGCGGTGCAGGATATCCTTGCTTGCGGAAAGGGACGTTTAGGCGCGCATTATTAGGCGCGAGCTTTTAGGCGCGAAGCCTTTAGACGCGGGCGCTATTAGGCGCGTGTACGTTTAGGCGCCGAAACTTTAGGCGCGGGGACAGTTAGGCGCCACGTAAACACGTTTCCGGATGGTTTGAACATATACTCTATTGCCTAACTGTAAATAGTTACATAACTAACTCTTTCATAACAAACGTAGAAACTAGTTATTTATGTTAACTTCTCGCAAAATGTGAGCTGTTTTTTTATGTCAGAACATTTTCGACGACTAAAAGATCCATTTTGCACGTGTTGCAATTTTTGTGTAAAAACTAAAATTTTGAATATCATATTTTGACATTTATAAATGATTAATGTTGTTATCTTAAATTTTTGTAAAGGCAGCTGTGGCGTTGTACTAGGAGGTTATCATATCGATAGTCAACGGTAAGAAACTGGTCACCAAAAAATATGTAAATCTTAAAGATTTACAACTGTTGAATGGAGAGTTCGATCTTTAAAAACTTGTCATTAAATGATTGCTCTGATATTTGCATAAAACACTGCGTAGATATCACATATCAATTTTTGAAAAAAGAAATCTACAGTGTTATTTTGAAAAATGCGTGCTGCTTAAATTTTGGAATGGCACATGACGAAAGCGATGTTCACAAAATTTAAAAAACATTTGGAGCTAGAAGATGCTTCTTCAATAAATTGTTGCATACGGGGTGTTCAAAACATGCCATAAAAAATTCCAAACTTTAAGCAAATAAAATTGTTAATAATAGTATCCCCTAGATTTTTTAGTGTTCTATATGTGCAGTATTTACGTATTCTCCAAACCAAAAGTTAAAAACTAATCATTTTTCGAGTGGCCACTTTTTTGTCCCTCAGAGTATGCTAATTACGTCAGTTGACTTATTTTTAAAGTAATTGGTTTTCAGCACTTCTCTGGAAAGAGTGAAAAGGTGATGGCATAAAATATATATAATCCACAAAAAGAACATTCTTTACTGAGAAACATAAGAATACATATATCTACATCTACTATTATTTATGGGTCCATTTGGTAATTATGAGAAAGACTTCTAAGATAATCAACAATACTTCTGTTTGTAAAATCTTGGACAATACTCTTATAGCTATTAAGGCAACTAGTGTTTTACAGAGGGTTTAAAAATCGAGGTCGATCATGTTAAAATTCGAGCGAAGCGAGAATTTTATGATCGACCGAGATTTTTAAACTGTAAAACACGAGTTGGCTTCAATATTTTTTCTACAGCCGAGGAGTTTGTTAGCCAAAATGCCCTCGAGGCTTCGCCCCTCTCCAAAGCGGCCCTCGGGGCTCCACCCCTCTTCAAGGGGGCCTTCGGGGCTCGGCCCCTCTCCAAGGGGGCCCTCGAAGCTCGGCCCCTCTCCAAGGGGGCCTTCAGGGCTCGGACCCTCTCCAAGGGGGCCCTCGGGGCTCCACCCTTCTCCAAGGGTGCCCTCGGGGCTCCGCCCCTCTTCAAGGGGGCCCTCGAGGCTCCGCCCCTCTCCAAGAGCGCCCTCGGAACTCCGCATCTCCCCAAGGGGGCCCTTGGGGCTCCTCTCTTCCCCAAGGGGGTCTCGGGGCTTCGCCCCCCTCCAAGGGGGCCATCGGACTCGGCCCCTCTCCAATCGGACCCTCGGGAATCCACATACAAATCGGTCCTCTATAATAACTGTACTTTTAATCTTCACAAATAATGTTTTATCAACTCTTAAAATACTCCGTGCTTTAAATGGAATGGCGTGTTTTATAGACAACATAAAGCACGCTGCATATGACCCTTGGAAACAGTTTAAAATCACGGCTGTAGAAAAATATTTTAGTCGACTCGTAAATACTTATTGAATTTTTTCTCGGTTCGTCCATTGGCGATTAGCTGCTCCAGTGGCAAGTCCCGACCATGTTTGATCTTTTTTAGCTTATCTATAAATTTCCGTAGCACTGGATGGTCCATGCCCAACTCGGTCTGCAGACTACGATAAGCTGCTTCTGCATAATTGTTGGTTCGAACAGTATTCGTCAAAACTCTTTCATACTTGGATCAAAAACTTGCTGGAAATATTGCAGTACTTCTCCAGTTATCCCTACGATTGGGACGGCCAACATAATTGTCTTTAAATCATTGTCGAAGAGGTTGAAAATCCTGTGGAAGTTCATTTTCGAGTTCTTCACTAGCGGCGTCTAAGCTATCAATTGGCACAAATGCCATTGCCATTATCATTCGGCATTTTAATGCAAAGTCCGCTTCATTATTATGTTGTCTCAAAACATTTAAATTGGCAAGATTTTTCTTGATATTGACATATTGACATCCAATAATCTCAACATTTGGAAATGTAGCCTTAAAGGCGTTTATCGCAGCCAATTAAAAATCACACGATACCATCGCAGAACTTAAATCAGATTGAAGGTCGGTTAACATTTGCAACATCATTTGGTACTGTTTGTTTGGCAGCAATGCATAAATTACGGGTTGCACACCACCAAACCGTTTTGCCAAAATGACGTATACTTGATGAAACAGTTGCGGAGCTGATTTGAATGTGCCGTCCACGAACCAATGTGTGGATTCTTTTAGGATCTGAAAATAATAAGGTAGTATCAAAGAGCATATAATGTGAAGAGGTTCAACCTTATGGCAGTAATCGTACTTACTTACTTACTTAATCCAAAACCTTTCTACCTTTCGGTGTAAGGTTATAGAGCTGAGTTGTGGTTTATGGATTCGGACTTGTCTTGCATATTTCTCTCCACTTCTTTCTATCCTTTGCTACTGTACGGATTTCTTCCCACTTTATGTTTCTTGATTCTGTTGCCTCCTTTAGTTCCTCCTTCCACTTTTTTCTCGGTCTTCCTATCCTGTTCTTCCCTTTTGGTCTTGCTTCAAACACTTTTTTCACTGTTCTGTCCTTGTCCATTCTTATTACATGTCCCAACCACCCTAACTGTCTCTCTTGCACTGATACCGCTACCGCTTTAGTTTTTAAATTTTCTCTAAATGTTGTGTTTCTGATGTGGTCTCTCCTTGTTTTGCCCTCTATTTTTCGCAGGAATCTCATCTCCATACTCTCGACCCTGCTCCTATGTTTATTCACTGTTGTCCATGATTCGCAGCCATAGATGAGTATTGGTGTTGCAACTTTTTTAAGTACTTCTACTTTTGCCTCTTTAGGTACTTCCTTTTTTCCTAGAAAAGAGGACTTTATGGAGTTAAATAGTCGTCCCGTAATTCCTACTCTTTCATTTATCTCGTCATCTAGTTTTCCATTTGTAATGTGTTCTGGAGTTTACACTGCTGGTAATATTGCTAGTCTTTTATGACGGTTTTATGATCTGAAAATAAAAAAGTTATCACTGTTTGGATAACTTGTTCCGGTTAAAAATGAGGAGATCCATTTCAAAACTTCCTTTATCCATTTTGAACGAAAATACGCTGTTAATATTACCGGATACTTACTGTTGAACTACATTTTGTCGTCCAAAATACTCCTTATCTAATTATTGAAATCTACATAAAGGAACAAATCAACTCCCTATAAGTTCATAAATATCTTAAAAACAGAATTTCACAATGTGGTCAAAACTTTTGGTAAAATAGATAAAGGTTTGGACACACATTCCCGGACCATGCCAAGGCCGGGGGCCGGCCGGGTGACGGCCGTCACACTGAAAGTAAATGCATCTGTTCACACATCACCGTGCCATGTCCGGAGCGGGTAATGATAGTTTTGCTTATTCTTTCACGGTTATGGTCCGAACTCGGTGTTATATTAGATCTGCTTTCACACACGTTTCAGCGTGAGTGTATTTTGATCACAGCATTTGAAAATCTTATAATTCACTGTTATATACGGCGTTAATATGGACATGGAACGACTTATAGAGTAGTTTCGAAAGTTTTCACTACTCTATAACCAAGCTAATGAAAAGTACAGAAATTCAGAGTGCAAAGACAGAGTGGAAGAAAATTGCGCAGTCCGCATCTTTGTTAGATTGTTTCACGACGAATCCCGCTGTTTCTAGTTTTCTACGTAACATGAAGAAAGCCGGCTTTTATTTTTATCGTTGGATAGATTTGTTTGTTGTGGCGCAGTGGCTGTCATCGACTCATTGAACAGTACATCTGCGGCAATATGCTTGTTTAATCGACGGAGACGTTCGGCCAATTTAGCACCTTCGGCAGCTTCTTCATACCCATCAAAAACTACTACGCTATTTTGTTTGTAATATCTTTTAACCTATTCCACGTACTCTGCCATGATCAAAGAAAACGTTTCGTTTTGATGCCATACGACACGATGCAGAAGAAATTCTCTATCCACAACATGAATTCCATTTTCGAAATTTACTTCATCGGATATAGGAGAGAACAATTAATAAAAAACAGATTTTCTTGTTTTTTGCTACCCTAACTTCGAAGAGAGAGAGTGGATAGGGAGCCAATTCGAATTCGAAGTACTGTTGTAATTGGTTATCAGATTTTTTAGCCATAGAGCTTCGTAGCACAGGATTGATAGGAATATCCTCGTCGTATATTTGAATTTTGGAGTTAGCTGCCCGAAGAGGCATCACTCTCCCTTTTTACTGAAACTACGTTATCGAAACTGCTGCCAATTATATTTGTCATTGAAGACGTGCCGATCTCGTATGCTTTGTAGCAGTTAATTTCCCCGTCTCCTTGTACTCCTGTACTGATCGACATGATGTTGACTTCGACTAGAAAGGGATCGTGAGACAAGAACCAATCTGAAAACCTGTGAGCGTCTGCGTCATCCCTTGATATACGCGAAACTCTAGCGTCTACATGTTGTTCTGTAGTAGTGAATGATACTCCGCAAAATTCTTCAATTTGTTCCGATACATCCAAGAGAATTTGTGCTGCAAGAATCCATTTGGTGAGCACACTATCTGTGATACCTCTTCCGTGAGTCAAGCCACCAGTGCTCTTGGTCATATCCGACCATATCCCAGAAGTATCGGATCGTGAAAACCCCAAACAAATCGTTCGTAATCCAATGAAGACAGTTTGGATTCATTGTTATATTCACTATTATATATATATAACCTTAATTTAGAGTGGTTGATCGAATTTTACGAAGCAGCAGCTTTGATTTAAGGATTTGCATTTTTTGGCTGTGGTGAAAAGCACCGTATATATCGTGTTATTGTTGCTTGGAGGGGAATTGACGAATGGAAGACAATATACGCAATTTTGAGTAGCTCTCGAATGATGTGACTCGTTCTATCATGCCATTCCATCCTGGAATATCGAACAGATCTTTCCATTTCCCATAAATCCACAGGAAGTATCTGTACTTCGTTGGAGATTTGATTTTTTTCATTTAGATCTTCTATTTCTATGTTTGCCAGTCCCGATTTTCCGGTTTTTTTGGAAAGAACTGTCTTACAGCATGCGCACTTGGAATCTCTTTTAATGTTGTAATTTTTGTACTCGAAGAAACAGAGCTATAGGGAATTACGCATTGAATCCCCCCATAGCATGAAAGGTATTCGATTCATATATCGTATTGACAGTAACATCGGCGTTTTCAAACACATTGCGAAAATGAATCGGGGCTTACGGCCCTTTGCGGGTGTTGTAAAGCCGATATCTAGAATTGGTTGGTTTCTTTATACGTAGCACAAAATCAACAATAGGTTCAACAGGTCTCTGGAGCCAAATTTTTGGTTCACTTCCCCAGTTTGATTTTTCATAATAAAATAATTTATCAAAACTTGGAGGGATTGGCTCAACAATACTGATCCGTTCCTCCTGGTCATCCTGGTTTCGTGTCTTATACCAAGTTTCTGACAATATTTTATATCCCATATCGCGGAAACAAATTATAAGCTGCCCCTTGTGTTCATTAGTGGCGATAATGTCATTGCTATATTTCTCAAATAAGTACAGTCACATTAGGTGTCGCAAAAAAATAAAATATAACAGTTTAAGTATATCATTTGTTAGAACTGAACACTTAAATAGTTATTTAGACCGCAAGTGTTAGAAGTGCAACTTTTTTTCACAAGTGTGAAGGGTTATTAAACGAGGCGCAGCGTGAAAAATAAGCACGCTAACACGAGTTGTGTATAAGATTTTTTAAAATTTCATTAAACATTCAAATCTAAGCCTATTTTGTATAGAATTTTATTTGCCTTCATTTTAGTCAAATGCATTGGTCAGTTCTGGTAACTAAGGAAACGTCTATTTAAAATCGTTCATTTCTAAATTAAAAGCAAAGTGTCACTTTTTTTCACTGAGTGAAGAAAAGTGGCACTTTACACACTGAAATTAATTTAAAAAAGCTTACTTTTTTTAAATGAAATTTAAAAAAATATAGTTGACGAGTGAAATTCGATGAAGCAGTCACGTTTTTAACATGTTCGCATTTGACACATCTCCATCTTGCACGACCATGACACTGACGTTGTTTTTCCAACTTTGTAGAAAAATATCCGCCTTAATCTTGATTAACGCTGTTTGGTACGGATTCAGATGGTCTACCTTTAACAAATCTGGTTTTTTCAAAACATTTCAAATAATGGGGAGCGACGCTTCTTGTAAATTTCAATAAGTCTAAATTATATAGTATAGGCCTCCTTCATGTCATTCCATTTTATCCTATTCTGTGCCACCATGTACCAATTCAGACCCGCTGTACGTTTGACATCGTCGACCCATCGCATCTGTGGACGTCCCACACTTCTCTTCTGTCCCCAGGGTCTCCATCTGATGGTCTTGTTACTCCACTTCTCCTGGTCTCTAGCCACATGGCCGGCTCATTCCCACTTCCGCGTCGCCACTCTTTCAATTATATCTTGTACCTGCGTTCTTTCCCTTATCCAGTCATTTGTCTTGTGGTCTCTTAGGGTTATCCCAAGAATTTTGCGCTCAATTGCCCGTTGATTTGTTCTCAGTTTATTTATTATGGATTTGGTAAGGGTCCAAGTTTCCGCTCCGTAGGTGGTCACTGGTAGGATACACTGATTATATAAATCTGCTTTCAGTTTTACAGTTATTGGCATCAGTAATATGTCTTTCATCTTTCCGAAAGCCGCCCAGATAAGTCGTATTCTGGAACGGATTTCCAAGTCTTGATTTTCTTTACCTAGTGCTATTGTTTGTCCTAGGTACGTGTATTGTGATACTAATTTTATGTTTTCCTCGTCAATTTTAGTGGCGCCAGGGTCATCGATTTGGTTTGACATATATCTAGTCTTCGTGAGATTGAGTTGAACTGGATAGTTTATGCAATTTCCAGGCGTTGACTATTGTAACATTTAGCATGTGAGTAAATAAACTCCACCATTATTTTTTTCGCTGAATACGGACTCTATAATGGTGTACTCGTTGATCAAGCAAGGCCACCCCTCCCATATACAAGTTCGACGTAGAAAAAGGTTTAGGCTGAGGATCATCAATTTTTGCTTTTGCCGTAGGAGACCATCGTTTTACTTTAGATAGTGGCTCGTTAGAATCGTAATTTGAAGCCATGGTCACAATATTATTGTCTTTCCACGTTAGAAACAATAAAGTATTTAAGCTCATCGTATTTGCACTCCAAGTATCCTCGGTCCTTTTTTCTCATTTCTTTGGAAGGTGGCAACGGATAATATTTATAAGGACGTCCCTTACTGTTCCTTTAGCTCGAAGGTCCAAATCTTTCAGCGTTGACATCTGATCAAAGAGTTTAGGTAGTCATCAAAGAAAATAATGTGGTCAGATGGTCTCTCAACACATTCTAAAAGCTCCAAGACAACGTTTGACCCTAATGGGAGCAAGGACTGTACTGTATCATTGATTTGTGCAAGTGCATTCTTTGCGTAACCACCACAATACGTGTCAAAAGAGTAACAGTATTCTGTTGAACTACGCAGCATCCAGTCCTTGTATCTAAATCTAATGGGCTTCCTTCGTATGAACTTTTTTGAAGAATGGTCTCCAAAATACTGTTGCGTTTTTAACGTTCGGGCTATTTAAAATTATACGACAAACATGGGTTCAAACATTTATTTACAACAATGAATTATTACGATTATTATTTACAAGCGCACACGAGAATTATCAAGCAGATTACAAACTAGTACAGGCACTAACGAACTATCGATACATTTATTTATTATTACATACGGATTAACACACTTATTTATTTATATCACTCTTAAACACTAACGATGTATTTCTATTTATATAGTTATCTATTTATTTATTTCACGAGAGGTTATGTACACGCGGTTATTTATATGGAGGCTTCTAACAAGCCTCGACGTGAGTTCGAACTACCGGAGAATTATTTCAGAACTAAACTCGCATCCCCGCTGCGCGAGTATTTATATTTCACTGGGGAGGTTCCAGAAACTTCTCGATATTCACTGGACTTTCCAGATGAAAGCATGACGCAGATCTAGATTGATCCGGAAGTCTGGAACGCTGTGACACATCTGCACACCTGCTTCTGCCGGCAGCCTCTGATTCACCCGCGCACATCTGCTTTCAAAGCAGTTCTTGCGTTCGTTACAATACATATATGACCAAGGCTTCATATTTTGAAAGATATTCGTTAGAGTGGTTCTTATTTTTCAACTTTTAATTTTTTAATGCAGCACCGGCTAATTTTGTTCTTTTATATAAGAAACTAAAATGTATAGAATTTTAGAGTTATCACAAAACATTAAGTTAATGAAAAAACCGTGTAAAATATGTACATATTTTTATTGCTAGACTTAATGTATATGACAAAATATTACTAAACTTATTACATAAATTACATAATCCAGTAAATATTAAAATGTTGTGATATTTCTTATTTATGTAAAATTTGACGACTACGGTCGAGATACTTTTTTCTGTATCTTGCACGATCTAAAATAAAAATAAAGATAAAAAGTAGGTAAAACAAAAGTTTTATATAATTTAGGCATCTGTAATAGCTGTTGCTTCTGATCTTCATTTTTAGTAATTTTGCTATTGAATTCCCCCTTTAACTTTACTCCTCTCTCAGCAGTACCATTAAATATACTTAAAGAACGAAGTATTTCTACACACTTTTTGTAACTATCATTATCTTTCCATGTACTGGGAGGTACGACCATGAAATCTATTGCAATATTAAATCTTTCAAATAAATTTCTATAGCTCGTTTCACTCTGACTATGCAGTGTACAGGGATAGGGCTACAGTATTGCCATATTTCCCCAGAAAGTCGCTTAAAACTGAACACGAAGACGTCAATCATAATAAATCCGCCTTTTGTATTGCAATCGGCTTATTTGTTAATACCTTGTTGAAGTAAACACTTTTTGTCGCTTCTGCGTCAATTCGAAAAGAGCAGCATATAATGTAAAATAATTGAGTTTAGACATTTAAAATAAAAACAATTTTAATTAGATCCTACAATTTGTTGTAACATACTTAAAAATAAATATAAACATGGCTTTTAATAAAATTTGATACAGAAGAATGTATTTCTTTTTTGGTTTTGATTATTCACTATAATTATTGTCCTCTTCGCTATTATCATCAGAATCCTCATAATTTATATTTATAATAATGGGTTCTATATCGTCCAGCACACGGTCGATTTCCCACATTTTGTCTTCTGTTTTTATTACATGACTTATATAGTTTTGCCATTTCTTTGGTGTGATTCGCTCATAAGATTCGCTGATTAAATTGCGTACGGTATTTAAATTAAAATTCGTATTATGTGCACCTATATACCTTTTGACCTCACTCCAAACCAGTTCAATCGGATTTAATTCGCAGTGGTAGGGTGGGAGCCTTAGAATCTTAACATTCTTCCGATTTGCAATTTCTTCAATTTTATACCCACTATAATTTATTTTGAATGTATTCACCACTTGAAGCAATTCGCTTTTTAGATAGTCTTCTTCATAATGTAAATCTTTCAATCTAAGCCATTCTTAAATCTCTTCTTTTCTTGAAGAGGGGTTGGGGATTTTTTCTAATTTTCTGCTATGATAAGAAGCATTGTCCATTACCACAGCACTTCTTTGTGGTAAATTCTGACATAATTCATTCACGCTTCAAACAAAGGCCCATCCATTTCATCGTGGTAGTCTTGGGTATTTTTTTTTGCCAAAAAGGTCATCTCTGCCCCCGCAACAAATCCATTTGCACATCCTGCGTGCAACAGGACAAATCGTGGACCACGAGCTGTAGGCGCTTTCAAACCCGTTGTGAGTCCACGATTAAATGCATCTCGATGCGATTTTATAGATGTATCTATCCATTCCTTTGAGACGCTGTGTCCGACATTCACCCACGATTCATCTAAATACACAATATTGTAGCCTGATTCACGATATTTACGTAAATACCGATGGCGCCACGAAATGATTTCATCTTTTTCGATCAAAACTGAATTTCTACCACGTCTCACATACGCAAAATCCATATCATGCAGTAAACGGAACAATGTGGACCGCGAAAAATTGGGCAAATCCTCGTCGCCATTTACAGTACTTAACATCGCGTTTATTGTAGGTGGTGTGTTGTCCCGAAAAAACTGGTGCACTATTCTACGGATCCCACATAACTCCTTCATCGTAATTTATTTCGCGGCATAAACTAGTTTTACGCTTTTGAGCCCTTTCCTTTGGAGGTTGTACCCCAGCGGGTGTATTCCACTCAGCTCGCACTTTATAAAGTACTCTTTCCGAAAAGCCGCTCATATCAGACACTTTTTTTATAACACTTGATAATGATTCTTGGTTTTCGTGCTGTGAATGATAATTTATAAGATTCATCACAATCTGCTTTTCGGACACGCCGAACGCTTTTCCACGTTTTCAATTCACAATATCAGCCATTCCACAAATAAATATCAAAATTAACAATAACAATCAGCGTCATTTCAATGCTGAAGAACAGATAAATACTGATTATTTCATACAAGGAGATTTCTTATATATACATATCATCCAACTATAATGACCTGATTAACCTAATTACCTACCTATTATTCCCCATATATTAAGTTAGTAATTAAGTACATTGCCGTTATGATAAATACTAATTATTTATCTATAGGGATGTTTATTATTTACATTCCAAGCATAATTACCTATCTATTATTACTGATATATTAAGTTATATTGCACTTATAATTCAATAACTATTTCAGATTACCATCAGAAAGTAATAACGATTACCTTAATTTGTATTATCCTCTACCTATACCTG
The DNA here is from genome assembly GCA_940337035.1 of Agriotes lineatus. Lineage (NCBI taxonomy): Eukaryota > Metazoa > Arthropoda > Insecta > Coleoptera > Elateridae > Agriotes > Agriotes lineatus. The sequence goes on from CALNHX010002685.1 coordinate 143,375, forward strand.
CCTTTCCCAGCTCACACGAAGATTTAAAATTTCTTTGAGTATACCTTAGTTCGGTCTACAAGCGGCACCGCAGCAGGCGAAGTTTGCCTTTAAATAACATTGTCATATGTTCTCTGTACTGCATAGTCAGAGTGAAACGAGCTATAGATCCTGATTTTACCAGTTCTGTGGGTCTGTTTTAATAAAATCGCATAATTCTTCAAATGTTATAAGCTTGATTTTAGACACTTATTCTTTATCTATATCACACTAATTTTCCACATCCTGTAACATTTTTCCAACCATCTTCTTCCTTTTCTCATCTTCAATTCAAGTATTGAAAATGCAGTACACTCTCCGTTTAAATACCACAAGTTCTGTAAAAACTTCCTCGTATTTTTTCTGCAATAATTATTTATCTTCTTTATATTTTACATTTCACAAGAAAGCAACAAGTTTCCTCTCTGCTAGTTTTTCTTTAAGTAGTAGTGGCCATTCTTGCAAAGTATCTAGAACAGCTGACGAAGATTCAGATTCGGTTCCCGAAGAAAGTTGAAACTCCAAACAAGCTCAATTTTTGGCGCAGTGACAATAACTGGAAGTTTGTCAACGTTCGTTTTTCCTGTTAGATCTGGCAATATTTTTGAATCTCAATGAATAATCACAAAGTTCAAATTTAGTTTTAATTTACCTGTAGGGCAGCATTTTTTCGAAAATTCTCTCGTGCCCTATTAATTGGTAATATATTGATAATGTATTCACTTGGATTCACACAAAGAGCAATCAAAAAGGCTATCAGAATGTGAATTGCATCTCTGTCACTAATGTTGCATTTATCTAAAGCTGCCGAAAGTCGTTGTGTGATCATTTCTCTTCTCGCACGCGTTATTCCAAACGTTTGAGGTACAGGAAATACTAAAGGTGAATTTTGAATAGAACTGTATATTTCTTCGCTTTCAGGTTGATTTAGTTCTTCAGAACTACTTGAATGCGAAACTGAAATCCACAACGTAAGAATGTATGTAGTATATTACAAATTAGATACATTTTTCACAGATTTCGCTTAATAGACTTACCTGTACTTGTTCTATCAAAACTGTGAACATTTAATCCCTCATTTTGTTTTCTTTTTAATAATTTGTTGTTTCTATTTTTTTTTTCTTGTTTCCATTTCGTAGAATGTCTTGTGTACACCAATCATGCAACCAGTACGTCCCTTCTGTCTTTACAAAAGTAAGAATTGTTTATCTTCTTCAATTTTTATCATGGCAGCATGACTGTACTTTCGTTGTAGCGCTTTTTTCTAGGTTTCTTAAAGCGTCATACAGCTTTTTCAATTTTTTAACCCAATGTTACCTATCCTGCGTGGGCATTCTAGCTTAAAAAAGGCACTCGTCGATAACTAAAGAAGCACTTTCATGTAAGATCAACTTAACAACTCAGTTATTAAATACTAATGTACTTAAGCACTGCCTCTTTGATGTAATTTACTACCAGTAATTTGGTTATTTTCAATAGAAGTTCTATCAAAGGCAAATTTCAGGGAAGAGAACTTCCTGGATATTTACTTGGCGATGCAGGATATCCTTGCTTGCAGAAAGGGACGTTTAGGCGCGAGCTTTTAGGCGCGAAGCCTTTAGACGCGGGAGCTATTAGGCGCGTGTACGTTTAGGCGCCGAAACTTTAGGCGCGGGACAGTTAGGCGCCACGTAAACACGTTTTCGGATGGTTTGAACATATACTGTATTGCCTAACTGTAAATAGTTACATAACTAACTCTTTCGTAACAAACGTAAGAAACTAGTTATTTATGTCAACTACTCGCAAAATGTGAGCTGTTTTTTTAAGTCGGAACATTTTCGACGACTAAAAGATCTATTTTGCACGTTTTGCAATTTTCGTGTAAAAACTCAAATTTTGAATATTATATTTTGACATTATAAATGATTAATGTTATTATCTTAAACTTTTGTAAAGGCAGCTGTGCTGTTGTACTAGGAGGTTATCATATCGATAGTCAACGGTAAGAAACTGGCCACCAAAAAATATGTAAATCTTAAAGATTTACAACTGTTGAATGGAGAGTTCGATCTTTAAAAACTTGTCATTAAATGATTGCTCTGATATTTGCATAAAACACTGCGTAGATATCACATATCAATTTTTGACAAAAGAAATCTACAGTGTTATTTTGAAAAATGGTGCTGCTTAAATTTTGGAATGGCACATGACGAAAGCGATGTTCACAAAATTTAAAAAACATTTGGAGCCAGAAGATGCTTCTTCAATAAATTGTTGCATACGGGGTGTTCAAAACATGGCATAAAAAATTCCAAACTTTAAGCAAATAAAATTGTTAAAAATAGTATCCTCTAGATTTTTTAGTGTTCTGTATGTGCAGTATTTACGTATTCTCCAAACCAAAAGTTAAAAACTAATCATTTTTCGAGTGGCCACTTTTTTGTCCCTTAGAGTATGCTAATTACATCAGTTGACTTAATTTTAAAGTAATTGGTTTTCAGCACTTCTCTGGAAAGAGTGAAAAGGTGATGGCATAAAAAATATATAATCCACAAAAAGAAAATTCTTTACTGAGAAACATAAGAATACATATATCTACATCTACTATTATTTAAGGGTCCATTTGGTAATTATGAGAAAGACTTCTAAGATAATCAACAATACTTCTGTTTCTAAAATCTTTGACAATACTCTTAATATTTTAGTCGACTCGTACATACTTATTGAATTTTTTCTCGGGTTGTCCATCTACGATTAGCTGCTCCAGTGGTCCCGACCATGTTTGATCTTTTTTAGCTTATCTATAAATTTCCGTAGCACTGGACGGTCCATGCCCAACTCGGTCTGCAGACTACGATAAGCTGCTTCTGCATAATTGTTGGTTCAATCAGTATTCGTCAAAACTCTTTCATACTTGGATCACAAACTTGCTGGAAATATTGCAGTACTTCTCCAGTTATCCCTACGATTGGGACGGCCAACATAATTGTCTTTAAATCATTGTCGAAGGGGTTGCAAATCCTATGGAAGTTCATTTGCGAGTTCTTCACTAGCGGCGTCTAAGCTATCAATTGGCACAAATGCCATTGCCATTATCATTCGGCATTTTAATGCAAAGTCCGCTTCATTATTATGTTGTCTCAAAAGATTTAAATTGGCAAGATTTTTCTTGATATGGACATATTGACATCCAATAATCTCAACATTTGGAAATGTAGCCTTAAAGGCGTTTTTTGTATTCGCTCCCCAAACTGGTTACTCTGGAAACTGTCTAGGATCCTCAAAATGGCCATTTAGAGGCCTTGTACTTAAATTCGTCATGGCAACATTTTAGCGGACTCAAACATTAGTAATTCATTTGTTCATTCTTAATGTTTACAAATATAAATAAAAAATTAACGCTATTTAGAAAATGGAAATGAAAACTACAGTCCTTAGCAAATTTAAAGCTCTCGCCTGAAAAGGAAACATTTTCAGAAGCGGGTGTTGAAGCAACGGTTCCTTGAGTTATAACACCTCTTTCAGTAAGTGGCATGTTGCTGCTCGAAACTGATGATTCGGCTTGTTTCAGTCCCAAAATTAGTTTTGATACCTATCGTTAAAATATAAAAAATTAAAAATATGAATATAATACTATTCTTAAAACACCTTTCGTTTATTTTCTAAGGATTCTTCGATGTAGCCTTCTGCTACCGCAGTGGACCGCCAACCGCCGTGTCGCTTTAAAGTTATTATTTCGGCACCTGCATCTGCAACAAGCGTTGCAGACGTCCGTCTAAAGCAATGCCCTGTGTAATGTGTATAGTTCGGGGTTGGGCAGCTTTAAGTACTCAGCTACCATTCTAGGCATCCTTCCAAATGTATGTATTCCCACACGTTGAATTGTTCACTTTTGATTGCGGTATGACAGAAAAAAATAATTGCCCTGCACATTTTGTGGTCGAAGACGTGCATATTTATGAAACAATTCCAATGGATTCGCAGCTTCATCCTCCGCAAGCACAGTAAACACTCGCTTGCGATTTGTTTTTATATCTGTGAGAGTAATAATCAATGAACTACCTGTGTGCACAATATCTGGCAGTTTCAGAGAATGCAATTCTTCCCTTCTGCAAGCACCGCATACCCCAATAAGGACAGCCACTTGAACCATCAAATAGGTCTCGTCCGGAGCCTCCTTTAAAAACTTGTTAATTTCCTCCCTTGAAAGGACCTTGGATTTCTTGCTTCCATATCCTACAGATTGTCTCTTTAAAAACGCTACCACTCTACCACTTTTGAATAAGTATCCATATTTATATTTTCTTTTACAGAAAGAGTAGCTTTCAACATTGAATACTTCGACCATAAAGACGATGGTTTTAAAGTTTTTGATTTTTCATGGAGATAAGTTAGCAAAACTTCCTCGTTTATGGCCGTAACGCAGTTTATCTTATTCCATTCTTGAAATGCCTGGTATTTCTTCTCATATTGGTAACGAGATTTAGTCGGCAGCAAATCTAGCACAATGTTCTTTGCTCTTTCAGCAATTGCCTCTGGTACACCACTACTAACGTTAGCCCGTTTACGAATTTTGACAGACGCGTAGTTGATAAACAATTGGTTGACAAAAACATTTTCGCGCGGCCTCCTAATATAATGCCGCGTTAATGGTAATTGAAACTTCATATTATAATGTCTGGAGAGCTAATACAAAAAAACGTGTGCAACACGTCCTCAAATGGCTTTAGAGGATTCATCTTCATATTACGGACTCGGCTGCGCTTCGCTCCGCCTCATCCGGAAACATTACGACTCGTCCCCTAAAGCCTTGCTTTGAGGACTAGTTACATAAAGACCTATTATCACAGCCAATTCAAAATCACACGATACCATCGCAGAACTTTAATTATGTTGAGGGTCGGTTAATATTTGCAACATCATTTGGTAGGTTCTTTGCTGTTTGTTTGGCAGCAATGCATAAATTACGGGTTGCACACCACCAAACCGTTTTGCCAAGATGACGTATACTTGATGAAACAGTAGCGGAGCTGATTTGAATGTGCCATCCACGAACCAATGTGTAGTATCAAAGAGCATATAATGTGAGGAGGTTCAACCTTATGGCAATAATCGTAAGTGTGTAATATGTATTGCATAAGCAAATATTTCGTGAGAAAGTGCCAATAATTCGTTGAGACAAGGAACTCTTCTACCTATCTTTGTTTATTTAATCTTTGCTAATGATGTCTTACCTGCTTTGAGAGAAAATATTTAACATTATTGCAACATAGTGGCTTGCTCCTATGCGGCAATGACCTTGGAATTACAAGCTTCATTTTCAGGATTACTTAAATTATGATTTCAAATTGATTGATTGATTGATTGACTTTATTTGTGTTATTCAATAAATACATATGGTTCACACACGTCAAATTAAAAACACAAAAATACACTAATCATACAAATTACAAACGCATACAATAAGTGCAATTTACACGTCCTAGCTGTTTGTATTAAGATACTCCTCTATACTATAAAAAGCATGTTTAATTAAATAGTTTTTTATCTTTCCTTTGAATTCTTTTAGTGGGAGGATCTTAATAGCTTCCGGTAATTTGTTATAAAATTTAGGGCCATAATAATTAAAACCCATTTGGCTAGATTTGAGCCTGAAAAAATTAATCCTAATATTGCTGCCCTTGTTTCATGGCTTTGTACATCATCATGTGTTTGATACAAGCCTAAGTTTTCTCTAACGTACAAGATCGATAGATAAATATATAAACCTGGTACTGTAAACAATCCCAGGGATGCAAATTTATTTTTCACATCAGACCGGTAGTCTAATCCAAGCATAATTCTGAGTACTTTTCGCTGTAATCCAAATATGACATATACTGATCAATTACGATTTTAATTTGGCGCTTAGGAATCAAAACGATTAGGTCGGGAACGGTAAAAGCTACTTACTCTTTTTTAAACTGAAATAACGCTAGTCAAATATATGAAATGTCGGCGTTTACATCGGCATTTAGAATGACACTAAAATAAAAATTTTCAGATTTTTAATGCTTCCTCTACAGGGTGATGTTTAAGTTGATTCTTTCAGTTTACCAGTAAATAAAGCTAAATAAAATAAGCATTTTTTTCATTTACCACTTTTCCGAAATATCTAAATTAACGGAGGTACAGGGTGTTAAAATTTTAAAGTAAAAACTAAACCTGTGGCGTAAAGGTGGCTGGACAATTTATTTTTGTTTATGTCTGTTCGTCAAGCAATAACCTGTGAACTACTTTTCCGTTGTAATTTTATTAATGTTTTTGCTACAATAATGGTTCATGTTATGAAAATAATAAATTAGTGAATATGCTTACTATTTACGGGGAGTTTCGTCAAAATGCCGCTGCCGCATCGCTCTTATATGCGGAACGTATGTGTAGAAGCGATTGGTGATAATTTTGAACATGTAATTTAAGTTAGATTAAGTTTAGTTTAAATTTTGTTAAGTAATTTTAGTTCTTATTTGAAACTTGTACCTCCGTTAGTTTTGATATTTCGCAAAAATGGTAAATGAAAAAATGCTTATTTTTTTAAGCTTTCTATATTGGTACACGGAAAGAATCAACTTAAAAATCACCCTGTATAATAAAGTTACAAAATATATGTTTATTAAAAACATAAAGGTTTAGAGAAATAGACAAAATGAAAAACTGCATTAAAATGTGGCAGTTTATTCAATCGATAATAAAAATATATTCGTAATAACAAAAAAAAAGGTGGGGGAGGATGGTACCACCACAGACCCCTATCCTGATTCGGACAGCCATCCATTACCAGAGAATAAATGACTGATGACTTGAGTGAACCTTGTTAACCCTACAAAATCTTTCCAGATACAATTATCTCAAGAATCCAAATACCGTACAAAATATATATTAGTTAATTAGTGAATTACCTACCATTAAAATATTCTGAATTATTGTAATGACTATCTATCTGACGTCATTCCACCACTCCAATCGCCGATGCCAATTTCTACCAGTGTTAACGGAAAAGATTAAAAAACGAAAGTTCCATATGAAAAAAGTGTTTTTACTAAAACGTAAGAAAAGATTTAAAAAACGAAAGATCCATAAGAAAAGATAGTTTTTTTTAAACTAACACGTAAGAAAAGATTTAAGATACAAAAAATCCATATGAAAAAAGGGGTTTTAACTGAAACGTAGGAAAAGATTGAAAAAACGAAAGATCCATATGAAAAAGGAGTTTTTTTACTAAAGCGTAGAAAAGATTTAAAAAACGAAAGATCCATAAGAAAACAGTTTTTTTTAACTAAAACGTAAGAGAAGATTTAAGATACAAAAGATCCATATGTAAAAATGTTTTTTAAAACTAAAACGTAAGAAAAGATTAAAAAAAAGATCCATATGAAAAAACAGTTTTGTTTAACTAAAACGTAAGATAAATTTAAAAAACAAAAGATCCATATGAACAAATAGTTTTTTAACTAAAACGTAAGAAGCCGGTTCGGGGCAAGTTTTTTAAAAATTATTCGAGGTGCGTATGCACATACCTAAGCCGTGCCATCTCGAAAGCTGAAATTGGGCATCGTAGGAGCTTTCCCTTTGACAAATTCGATGGAATGGACAATTTTAAATATCGAGCGGGCCAACGGCCGAAGTCCGAGAATTGCAAAAGGTGCGAGCGCAAGCAAAACAAACGGCGCCGTATGTTATACCAAAGAGCATATATTTCTGAATTATTGTAATTCTAATCTATCTGACGAATTTCTGTCAATTCAATAAAAGTAGCAAAGCTACAATGTAACGGAGGAAAACGCAATTATATAACCCCGTTTTAAATATGTTTAAATGTGGCAACACCGCTAATCGATTTAGTCTAAGCAATCTTTAGAATGGTTTATTCTGGAATACCTTGAGAGGATTTTAACTGGTTACTCAGCTCACAGAGGGCATAAAACTGCGATCCTGGTGGACGAGTAACTTCGCGGTATACGCAGATAAACTCGGGCTGAAGTTCTTCATGTTATACACTTCACCGCAAATTAAGGGATCAGAAATAAAAGTGCAATATTTTTTTTATCGTTGAAAATATTGTTATGAAACTCATACGCAATAAAGATCGGACTATTAATAAACATTAAATAACATAACTTCGATCATCGGTGAATAGAGAAAATCTAGACTCGTCGGTGAACAACACTGCTGCCCATTCTTCATCTCCCCAGTTCAAACGATAATGACCAAATGTTAAACGTAGCCTCTGGTGAAGGGGGGTCAAAATTGCACCGGTTGCAGGACGTCTTGCCTTCATACCAGCATCATGTAGTCTCCTCAATACGGTATCGCAGCTAATGACTGTTCCGGTGGATCGCTGGAGATCATTGTTCAGTGATCGAGCAGTGATGAACCTTTCACGTCTCGCTGTTATGGCCAAATACCGGTCTTCACGCATGGTGGTTTTCTTTTTACGACCTTGGCCAGGTCCCCTGGTATAATTACCTGTCATTCGAAACTGCAAGAAACTCTGCAGATCACTGATTGGGCAACTAAAAGCCTTGCAGCAACTTCTCTCTGAGTATAGCCTTCCTCGAGCAGTGTGACCACTTTAGATACATCTACCTCCGAAAGAGAGTTTCTATGGACAGCGGCTGCCATTTATTTTAATTTATATCACTGTACCAATTGTTTCGAACACCCTGACAGACAACCTTTAATTACAAGACTTATGCGATATCTGCAGTATTTGCTATCAAGCAGCATTTTTGTGATATCTCAAGCTATGAATTTCCCTAAAATATGCACATGTAGCGATAAATAGTGCTATCTTTATTGCCTATGAGCTTCATAACAATATTTTCAACGATAAAAAAAATTTTGCACTTTTATTTCTGATCCCTTAATTTTGCGGTGAAGTGTATGTTCTTTGGTAGTATATTATGTTATTAGGAGTAAAAGTGATACTTTGTGTGGCGAGTCGAACAAGTCCGGGCGAGGGTGAGGACACCATATAATTTCACCACGCTAAACTATCCATATACAGAATGTAAATAACTAATTGTTCATAATCGATTAAATGTAAATTAAATATATACATTTGTAAAACTTTAACACTGAAGAAGGCTCGTAAAACAGCCGCTGTATATTGTTTATGAAAGTTTGAATATTTCTTCATCATTAATGACTGCAATAATTACCTAACAAAACAAAATTAAATCAAGAATAATGTGAATTTCTTTTATGTGGCGCCTAACTGTCCCCGCGCTTAAAGTTGCGGCGCCTATCCTAATAGCGTCCGCGTCTAAAGCACCGCGCCTAAAAGTGCGCGCCTAAAGATGCGCGCCTAAACGTCCTAGACTGCCTTGCTTGCCATACCTTTTAACGCCAATTCGACAGACGCGTACTCCAGGTGAAATACGATATAACCAAGCGCACATACGAACAAGGAATACCGTGGAGCGACTTTTTGGTGCTTTAAAACGTTTGCTTCCCCTTGTTTGGCGCGTAGGCTTGGCTCTATTATTGTTGCTTGTGCGGTACTACACAATATCGCGATCTCTCATCAGCCTGAAATTGTAGAAGATTTTGAACAAGTTAATGATAATATTAATATACCAGTAACGCCTGTCCCTGTAGTAAATGCCGGTTTAGGTAATATGATGAGGCAAAATATAGTTAATAATTATTTTGATTAATTCATTTTTGTTATATTGTAATATATCATATAATAGGTTATAAACATAAATGATAAACCATTAGTTATGGTGATGGTTTTATTATAAGCATATCTATTTTAAACACTATAATAAATTGTAAATAAAAGTTTCTTCTAATTGACTAATACAAAAAATACTAAATTAAAAAAAATGAAAAAAGAACAGTAACTTAACAAAAACAAAATATATAACAAATAACAAATCCTAATAATCGTAACGTAACGAACCTTTTAGTCCAATACATGAAGAAGAAGAGATAAAAAAAATGTAAAGCAAATGAATTATTTTGCAAGATTTGTTTCAATTTTGCCTCCTCCTGCAGTATTATTAATCTAGCAGCCTCTTTTTTATAGTTTGCCTCCTCCATGCGCACCTTATGCAGCTCCTCCAATTGCTCATTTTCTCTCTTAATTATTAACTGCAAGCGCGCCTTTGTGAAGTCATTTAAATTGTTTGTCTATGTTTTTTTTTCTATTTAGGAACGGTTGGATTTTTAATAGTTGATTTATCTGAAATGGCTAAAAACTTTAAAACTAAACAACTAAATTTAATTATGTACCTGTTACTGGATTTAAATCTGAAGTAGATGGCGGTTCTGAAGTTGCTTCTTCGACGTTTACTTCTAAAATTGTTCTCATTACAATATAATCATACAATACATGACAAGAAAGACTTTACGTGCTACCTGATTTACATCTGGAGCATACGATGGATTTTGGACTTTGAGAGTCTTCTTGGACATGTACCACTGAAACTAAAAAATTCAATAATTTATTAGATTTTTTAAAATAATTCTCTACAGAACAAAAAAACAGTATGATTGTTGTATAAACTTTGCATGCAATAACATATACAGCACAGATGTTGTATTTGGTTTTTGTTTTCAGTTATTATTTAAAAACTTATTTATAGTACCTCCTGTATTTTCATTTAAAGTAATGCCGTCGGAATCATCCTCATTATGTATCTCAAACTCCAGGTATGGCAAAAGGTTGTCAATCTAAGGTTGGGGTGAAGGTGGTGATTTAGACAGTCCACCACCTGTGACCATCAACTCACGCCTTTCCTCTGCCAACACGCCTTTTCGCTTTCTCTTCATTTTGTCCCACAACCTTTTTAATTGGATAATTGTTCGCTAAAAATATGTTTAACAATGTAAATAAAATTTGCCAGAACTAGTAAGTATTTTATAACAGAAATATTAATTTCAAGATTTTGATATTGAAATAAAAGACCCTAGTCGGGGTCGGTAGCTCAGTGGTAAGCATCCTGACTACTCAACTAAGGGTTGCGAGTTCGATTCCCGGTCCCGGTGAGGTTTTCAAAAATAAAAAAATGCAGATGAAAGCCTCTATAGAATGCCATCATTCGGAAGTGATGTAAAGCCGTGGGTCCGATGCTACTACGATGCATAGCATGTAAAAGATCCCTTGCTAGGGTTGGAACTCCTTAGTCTCGGCAAAATTCTAATATGGTCAAAGTCATATGGCCAAAGCAGTCGGTGTCTAAGGTACCTGGTACTCTGCATGTCTAGACCTTGTCTATTAACAAACAAACAAAAGACCCTGCACCCTACCAATGAAATCAGTTAATTCTACGTAATTACTACTTCTTCAAAAAAGTTAATTGTTTGTTGTATTTGTTTTGATGAAATTAAGAAGAAAATTGAGTCGAACAGGATGATCCTTTTATAATAAATATAGAATATATTTTAAATACAATATTATTATAAGTACCTGCTCAGTCGCTACAGCATTATATTCAACGACAATTTCTTGCCATGCTGCCATTTTTCTTTCTATATTGTGTGCATCCGTGTTTTTTTTAGTTTTCCGTTATTGGATAACAGGTAAGAATTGGCAGAAACACATTTTTATCACCTGCTGAATATTTCACTGCCATAGCTTAGCGAATTATAAATGTGTTCTGATTGCTAATTAAGCTAATAAAAACAAACAAAAAATTAACTGCGAAAAGCACCGGTCACACGATCATTTTGTTGCATCAAATTTGTTTGTCAAGCACGCCGGGCTCCATAGCGCAGTGGTAAGCATTCTGGCTACTGATCTAAGGTTCGAGAGTTCGATCTCCGATGGCGAAGTTTTAAAAAATAAAAATTACGAAGGAAATCCTCTACAGAATGTCCTGGTACTCTGCATGCCTACACCTTGTCCACGGGGTTGGCAAAAACGGCCCATCAAGGCCTACTTGCTTGCCATCAGTCTCCCCACACATAATACTAACTTGTCAAGAATTCAAAAACGGCACTCTAAATTCCCAATAAGTATCTAGCCGGCCTATCTATCAAATGAAACACGTATGTTTTTGTAAATTGCTTGCGCATGAGCAAGTATTTCGGCGATACGGCCAACGACTATGCAATGCAAAGTAGGCTGTGTCGTTACGCCAGCGAATCGCTGCTAGCTTCGCCGAGAGAAATCTCCGGTGAGTCGCTGGCGAACGACTATGCATACGGGTGTAAGAATTCCATTGGTAAGATCAGCACCCGTAGGTTCCATTTCCCTTCTTTACTGGATTTGGCGTTGGTTTGATTACGTTGTATTCTCGCTTCTCAGTTATGTGAAAATAACTGAAAATGTCGATGGTTTCATTAGTTATGTTAACCTCCATTTTGTGTATTGGTGTTGTGAGTAGCTCCAGGTTTGATGGAAGATTGGTCAGTGCATTAGATATTATTCTGAAAAATTGTGATGATGGAGTCAATTGCAGGATGTCTACCCTTTTGAATTTTACATTTAGAAGTCGTTCGTACTTCTCATCCATCTCTTGTAAATAGTTGGTAGCCATTTCATATGATGTCAAAACAGGTATGTTTAGCTAGTCTTTTTGTACCAAGGTTACATCTCATTGATTGCTAGCAACCCTTCATTGAGTTTTCTTCTAAAGTTATCCAACTCCTGTGATATTCTGGCTTCAGTCTCATTTAGAGTTGCTGCATTGACATCATTATCTTCGTCTGATGGTTAGATGTATGTATTGTATTGATTTTTCTCTAACGATTCGATGTCATGGTAAATATCATGGTTAACTCCAAACCCTGAAGTTAGTAGCTGCCCTAATAATCCTCGCTTGGTCCTGACATCTTGACTATAAATACTTTTCATGTTCCAGATAATCTGCCGTTGCTGCTCTCTCAGGTAATGATTCAATTCCTTGCAATGGAATTCCGCCGTTAATACAAGTGCCTTGTCGCATAACGTATTCATTTGTTAGATTGTCTTGTTCATATTTTCTTCATCTGCTTGGATGCTGGAGACGTTCACGGTTACTTCGATCCTAAAGTCTCCTCTTGAGAGTTTTGCGTAGCCAAATTCTTCAATAAATAGGCCATGTGATGAATACTTTACAATATATGATCCCCTGATCGGTGAAACTATGCTGCATAACGTAACTAAGAGTGTTATTGTTCTTGTGATTGTTGACACTCCACTACCTATGCTTTGCTTTCTTCTTTTTCTCCTGCCACCTTGTCTTGGTAACGGAACAAGTTTGGTAATAGGACGCATGAGAGTTGTATCTCCCTTTCGGGAAAACTGCTTTCATCCTTTTACAACACTAAATCTTCCACCTGCAAATCCTCTTCCTTTGACGTCTATTTCGTTCTGCGTTGTATCGGCTGTGCATAATCCAGACCAATGTGAGAAAATGATAGTGACGGCGTTACTGTGGGCTTGCGTCGATTGCCCATAATTTGCTGCAACGGTTTTCTTCAGAATGCAAAACATGTATGTCGCTGTAGTTTGACATTTGCCATGTAGTAGTTTCCGATGAACGTCTCTCCCTATGAGTTGGGCCAGATGACTATTATGGGGAATGAGAATAGTGTAAGAATAATTTTATTTCAATAAAATTAAGTATAAGCAATCTATTAAGAAGCAGCATCGGCCAAACGATTCAGGCAACGGTCGGAGGGTCAGTCGGAGCGCGGACAGGCGGCGACATTTCATTTCCAATCTGCACATGACTGTGGCAAAATAAATGAAGCAGTAATACCGGGTGGCCATAAATATCTAATATCACATTACCTTTGGAATCAACACCGCTTTATTAAAGTGATGAATCCAACTAAACTAAATGTCATTAATGTCATCACAACTAAAATTCCTATCTGTCAAAAATTATTACAGATTGCAATAAGTAATGAAGTTAGAACCGGAGATTTTTATGATCGAGTCGTATTTAAGAAATAGTGTCAATAACCTTGCATTTTATTACATTACATACCAATACTTATTATAATTGAAATATAATGTTAACCAACATTTATAAGTAGCTAATTCCATGGCTACCGGGAACTCAGATATTTATGGCCACCCGGTAGTTGAAAATAACCGTGGATAGCACAACGCTGACACATTGATCTGACGGACACGGCGCTCTCGAAGTGTTTTGGATAATCCCAGAACTTATGTCTGTAACATGCATTAAGAATCTCGCAACCTAACACATGAGAACATTCCGTCTGATGACTAGTACAGCATACAGACGTGCAAAATTTTGAGAATATTCCGTCTGATGACTACAGCATACAGACGTGTATCTGATATTTTCAGAACATTCCGTCTGATGACTACAGCACACAGACTTGTAATATTTTCAGAGAATTCCGTCTGACGACTACAGCACACACACGTGCAATAGTTTCAGAACATTCCGTCTTATGGCTACAGCACACAGACGTGCAATATTTTCAGAACCTTCAAGTTCTTACATTACTGGCATTTGTCTCCTCTTCCAACAACTCCAATATACGCTACATATAACAAGCTACTTACCAATCAGTGGACCATACTCGTAATTGTTCCTTGGCAGCTTTGGTAAGTGCATTTTTCCCAAGCCGTCTAAGTTCGTATCGTCCTTCGGGCTTAATACCAACTATTTCGTATGGTCCCATAAATTCATAATCTAATTTACTTTTGTGCATCGTGGAGTCTCGATGCATAAGTAAATACAATTTGGCCAATAGTGAACTCAATATTGTCGCGACGTTTAGCATTTATCTTGTCCAAATTGGGGGAACTTTCACGCAAGGCTTTTCTAACCTTTCCCCGCTCTGCTCTGAGGTTGCGAAGACGATGAATATCTTCAGAAAGATTTTGAACCAGCGTTTGAATTAGTGGAGTTGAACCCCTTATACCCAAGATTGCTTGCAAAGGAATCATTGTAATTGCTTTTTGGATTGTGGTGTTTAAGAATAATTGAATCTTCCAAAGATGACTCGACCATTCCGACTGAACCGCTGTTTCTCTCCAAATCAAATTCATAATAGTTCGGATGTACCTTTCAGCATGTCCGTTACCACAATGTATATCAGAGGTAACAAAATGATAGCTTACCCCCTGTTTGTAGCCTTCTCAGTTTTCCGTTATTTGGAAAATTCCTGATTGCCAGCTCGCCTTGGAATTTGTGGACTGTATGAATTGTAGGTTTCACTGAATAAATACACTCGTTGAAAGCCGGAAATATGTTACTTTATTAGCAATAAACAACACACTGAACATTTGAACATTTACAAGAATTAGCTTTCGTAGAGCGGACCTGTTTGCATGCTGCCACGTTGACAGATGAAACGTAAGTGTTTTTGGAAGCGGAAGCACGCCCGGCAGTCTACTGCGCACAGTATGAATTCAGAATGCAAGAGAGGCGGCAAAAGTTTATAAAGCCCTTAACATACCGCCCGCCTTGGAAAGGGTAACCTTTCAAATAAAACAGTACAGAGTTGACATGTAAAGGCTAGAGTAAAACATGTAACATGAACACACATATATACAAAGCATAATAGTACATGGATCTTAATCTAGTACAAGAAAACCCGAACAATGGGGAGCCAAAAGGCTTTACGAAAACTGCGCTGAACGCTAACGCACTAGTTCACAACACTAGGTAGCGGGCACAATTTGGCGAAGGATCGTTTCACGATCCCTGACACAGTGTTCACTGACGCCACACGCGTAACGCCGTCAAGGCCAGGGTGCAGCTCGGTGACCCGGCCTAACCTCCACTTCAGAGGGGGTAGATTGTCATCCTTGATGAGGACCATGGAACCAGGCTGGAGGTCCGAAAGATGCGTGCGCCATTTGGTGCGCTGTTGGAGTTCCGAGATGTACTCTTTACTCCATCTCTTCCACACATTCTGGTGAAGTTGTTGTATTCTCTGGTATTTAGACAGCCGAGACTCGACTATCTCAGTTACATTGGGATCAGGCAATGACACCAACGGACGACCAATCAGGAAATGAGCAGGAGTCAAAGGCTGAAGGTCGTTTGGATCAGAGGACAAAGGGGACAGGGGTCGAGAGTTTAAGGTCGCTTCCACCTGTGCTAGGAAAGTGCTAAATTCATCATAATTTAGACTAGCGTTACCTATAACGCGACGTATGTGATGTTTGGAGGACTTGATTCCGGCCTCCCACAATCCGCCAAAGTGGGGACTGTGCGCGGGTATAAAATGCCAAGCTACTCCGTCGTTCGCGACTGATTCGGAAATAGAAGGGTTTTGTTCCGCGAGAAAATTGCCTAATTCGATTAACTCGGAATTAGCGCCTACAAAGTTAGTGCCGTTGTCTGAGTAGACATGGAGCGGTTTGCCTCGACGAGCCACAAACCGGCGAAAAGCCATTAAGAAGGTTTCAGTAGAAAGATCAGCGACCAATTCAAGATGCACTGCCTTTGTGACGAAACAATAAGCTGTAACTCGTTGTAAGCGAGCGAAGCTTGTATACTGATTGAACGGAAATGGTTCAACAGAGGTTACAGGAAAACTCTGAACTTCTTTGTTGAATTCTGGAAGCTCAGCACGAACATGTTTGGAAGCAGGCCAAGATGCCTCGCCTTCGCTTAGCCAGGTGGGACCATGCCACCAAAGGCTTAATTCTTTCAAACCTAAAGGGGTGATTCTCCTAGTGAGAAGATCAGCAGGATTAGACGTTGTGGGAACATGCCGCCAAGTGGCATCAAAGGTGAGTTGCTGAACATCAGCAACTCTGTTGCACACAAAGGTCTTAAGAAGATTTGGACTGGTTTTCAACCATCCTAGCACTATTGTGGAATCTGTCCACAGACCGATTCTAGATATGGGCAAATCAAGTGCCTTTATGACTTGCACGGAAAGTTTGCTTAGAAGAACAGCTCCGCAGAGCTCGAGCTTCGGGATTGTCAAGGGCTTTAAAGGGGCTACCTTGGCCTTGGAACAGAGAAGGTGAACCTGTACTTCCCCTTCCTGATTCTTGGAACGTAGGTATATCGACGCACCGTAACTATTGTTAGAGGCGTCGCAGAAACCATGGAGCTCTATCTCGACCACGCTCCGACAGAGGACGTGCCGAGGAATTGCTAAGTCATTGAGCATGAGAAGCTCACTGCGATAGGTTAACCATTTTTCTTGTATGGCTTTAGGAACTGGTTCATCCCAATCCAGCTTTTCCATCCAAAGCTGTTGCAAAAGAACCTTGGCACCCATGGTGCATGGACTTAGAAGACCCAACGGGTCGAATATCTGCGATATTTCAGACAAGCTGCTACGATTGGTAGCCTTACCACTTGTAGAATCTGAAATATTGAACATGGAAGTAGGCCAAGATGCCTCACTTTCGCTTAGCCAGCTGGGACCGTGCCACCACTGGCTTGACAGACCCAGCGGGTCAACTATCTGGGAAATTTCAGACAAGCTGCTACGATTGGTAGCCTTACTACTTGTAGAATCTGAAATCTGGGATATTTCAGGCAAGATGCCACGCGTGGTAGCCTTACTACTTGCAGAATCTGAAATATTCTCTACTGATAAGAATCTTTTCTGAGCGATTTGCAATGAATCGCCCAGTACCTCTACAGGCTTCTTGAAAGGGATAGAGACAACGAATCGACCATTCGCTTCTCGTTGCGTATTTTGCACGAAATGCGCCTCACAGGCGTTCTCTTCATTTGTGCGGACCTTTTCCTCTGGGTAATGTTCGAGTTGCCAAAACCTAGCAATGGGGTCAAAAGCATCCTCGATCGTGCCAAGATTGCACTGTACAGGGTACGCGGAAGGAGGGCCTGTAGGGCCAGAAACAATCCAACCAAAACGAGTCTTTTGGAGGATGGGAAGATTTGGGCCTAGACCAATTTGTCCAATACAAAGGAGCTGCCAGAAAATGGGCGAACCAATCAGAATGTCGATGGTGCCCGGTTGGTCGTAGGACAGATCTGATAACTTGATGTTATCAGGAACCTTGAAGCTGTTTCGCTGGACGCGAAAACTTGGGGTAACACCCGTAATCTCATCGAGAACAAGACAGGATAGGCCAATGCCGTATGCAGTGTGAGGGGCTTGCAGCTTGATATCACACCTAGCCTTGATTTGAGAAGTGGCTTTACTTAAGCCAGAAACAGTAACGTTGACTTCGCGAGTTGGAAGCTTCAACCTTTTACACAGATCTGAACGTATGAAGTTCGATTGGGAACCGGAATCCAGCAGGATTCGCACAACGTGTGGCGTACCATCATCAGCGATGAGTTTAGCGGTAGCCGTAGGTAAGAGTACCTGAAAAGCATTCGAACAGAATGCCGAAATCGATTGATTTAGTTCAACAGGGGTTTCTGCCGGCATCGCAGATCCTGGTTGACTAGAAGAAGCATTTTGAGGTTTATCCTCATGCAGAAGGGTGTTGTGCCTTGATTTGCACTTTCTACACGTATATTTGGAGCTACAAAGGCTCGCAAGGTGACCCTGAGTTAGGCAATTAAAGCATACACGGAGCTCTTTTGCCTTTGAATTTCTGTCACGAACAGACAGCTTGACAAACTTATCGCATTTGTACAAGGAATGAGATCCTTTACAAAGTGGACACGAAGGGGTACCCGACACAAATGATTTCGAATGTACCTTGGAAGACCTTTCGGGTACAAGCTTAACATTTTTTACTTCCAGAGTTTCTAGAAGATTTGCTGTATTTTGTAAGAATTCCTTGAACTCATCAAGATTAGGCAGGTCAGAACTTGACCGGTTTCTAAGGACCTCCCATTCACGAAATGTAGTGGGGTCCAGTTTTTTAGAAACTACATAAATTATAACAAAATCAAGAAGCTCGCTTTCGGTAGCTAATGATTTGATTGCTGCAAAATGTTTGAATAACATATCGCTAATCGTACGTAATTTAGTTGCAGATTCCTTACTGCAAGATTCAAGTTCAAAAATAGCCTTGAGGTGGTTATGAACCAGAATTTTTGGATCATTGTATCGATTGCACAATGCCTCCCAAGCTAGAGTATAATTACCCGCAGTAAACTCTAAACTTTTTATAATTTGGCTTGCATCACCCTGTAAACTAGCCTTTAAGTAATGCAGCTTTTGAATATTAGTTAACGTTTGATTCTCATGAATTAAGCTACTAAATATCTCACGAAATTCTAACCATTCTGAAACACTTCCTGAATATTTGGGAATCGAAATGGCAGGAAGGCGTACAGCTTGATTATTGCAATGTGAACTGCAATTTTAATGCGTTGATCTTACGCTACCGTTAGGAGATCCAGAACGATCTGGTGCAACATCAGATTGTTTGTTGTATTCATTAATCAAACATTTAGCTTGTGATATTGCGAAAAAATAAGAATCTTCAAATTCAACTTGTTGCTGCATTTCAGATTCTGTATCCTTACTGTTTTCTAAAATTTGTTCATGAACCGCATCATATTCCGATAGCACGGTGGCTATAGCATCCAATCTTTCTTGCAATTGAACAATCTGAGCGCTAGATAAGAATTGATCTTCATCATAAATTGTTTGCAAAGATTGAACGTGATTTGCAAAACGCGTAAGCTTGCCTTTAATAGAGCCACGTGCTCTTACAAGCGGATCCATAATTGTTGAAATTAAAAACAATTTAACAGATCGAACTAACTTTTCGTACGCCTCTGGCGTGAATTTTGTACGCTTCTGGTACGCGGACCCAACGGGTCAACTATCTGTGATATTTCAGGCAAGATGCTACGCGTGGTAGCCTTACTACTTGCAGAATCTGAAATATTCTTTAATGATGAAACCTTTCGCACGCCTCTGGCGCGAATTTGGTACGCCTCCG
This sequence comes from Agriotes lineatus, assembly GCA_940337035.1. Taxonomy (NCBI): domain Eukaryota; kingdom Metazoa; phylum Arthropoda; class Insecta; order Coleoptera; family Elateridae; genus Agriotes; species Agriotes lineatus. The sequence continues at coordinate 163,176 of CALNHX010002685.1, forward strand.
GTACTCGGAATGAATCACGACGCGGATGGCCGTGTAATACGCAAGACCAAATTGCGCCACGAACGCGAGACTGTTTTAACAACGCAAACGGCTCTGCAATTTGAAAATGCAGGGGTTATTTTAATCACGCATGGACAAAGCAACTTGGCATTTTACGCGATTACCTTGTTTATATAACTCATAAACCATTTGTTTATGCTATAATACATAGCTGAAATTAAGCACACATGCAAACACAGACGAAATAAACCAAATTTATGCATAGGAAAATCAGGCTTACATTGATATTGGTGCGTGCCTCCTTTTCGATACTGTGGTCTGAACGAGACGCCGCAGACTGCCGGGTTGCAGCTGCAATGCCCACGTGCACGAACTTGGCGTTGATAGCACCGTCTGCTGTCTTCCTTCCTCTCGTTACGGGCACCGCATGTGCCCTCTTCGTTCCACGCGTTGCTGCGAATATGAACGCTGCTTCCTTGCGGTCGATTGCATGCGATGCAATACAAAACTGAATATGCTTTTGTACTTGCCAATGACCAATGTTGTCGAATGCTGTCGCGATTGGACTCGCAATGACCTAATGTGGTTTAATCCTGGCTCTGTAGGACCAATGTTGTGGCACTAATCCGGATCGAAGGTCCAATGTTTGTAGCCTTCTCAGTTTTCCGTTATTTGGAAAATTCCTGATTGCCAGCTCGCCTTGGAATTTGTGGACTGTATGAATTGTAGGTTTCACTGAATAAATACACTCGTTGAAAGCCGGAAATATGTTACTTTATTAGCAATAAACAACACACTGAACATTTGAACATTTACAAGAATTAGCTTTCGTAGAGCGGACCTGTTTGCATGCTGCCACGTTGACAGATGAAACGTAAGTGTTTTTGGAAGCGGAAGCACGCCCGGCAGTCTACTGCGCACAGTATGAATTCAGAATGCAAGAGAGGCGGCAAAAGTTTATAAAGCCCTTAACACCCCCATTCATCCAAGTATCATGCAATATAGAGATTTTGAAAGTTACGTCCAACGTCCGTAATAATTTGCTTTGGAGCCCCAAATAAAGAAAAGAAATGTAACTGTTCTTTAGTTTCCTCTGACGACACTGTTTTTAACGGTAATGGTAATCAAAACTTTGTAAACGCGTCTACAAGGACCAATACATGTTTAAATCCATCAGGCGTGGCAACTAACGACCCTAAACATTCGGCGTGTATAATGTGTAATGGTCGTCAGGTTTCGGCACTCCCTTTACATACCCCTGTAAAGGTCCTGTCCGAGTCTTTTTCATCGCCTACAACAAACAATGCTTAATGTAGTTATTTACAAAAATTCTCACCCAGGGAAACCAAAAATGTTTGGATTCACAGGTTTTATCGACACACATGCGATACCATCTAGCTATGCGTGGTAATAACATCTTGTTTGCCGTAGATTTAACAGCATTGCAATCAGTTAGAATTAAAAATTGAATGCATAACAGGTATACTTTAAAGTGTTTTAACGCATTCACAATGGCAATTGTTTCCAACTTATAAGAGTGGTAATTAACCTCTGAAGAGCTGGTACGTTTACAGTAATAACCTATCACGCGTACTTAACCATTCAATTTTTGTAACAGAATATCCCCATAGCCGATAGAACTTGATTCGGTGTGCAACTCCGTGGGAAGGTCGAGGGCGAAGACAGCAAGTAAATGTTTAGACGTTAAATGATCAATCCGGTGTTGTCTATTTATTGTTGTACTGGTGGGTTTTCTTCAGCATTACCTTCAAACTTGATACTGCAATATTCTTTCCGTACTTCTAATATTCGAGCAAGGCCGTAGCCAGGAATTCACTTCTAGAGTGGGGGGGGGGGGGGGGTAGTGGTCGAGCTGTGGACCAGTGACAATAAGTAACAACTTTATCTTAAAATAAGCATATATTATATTTTTACATAAATACAAATTTAATTAAAAAGCAACCGACGTGGATGATCATCAGAAATAAAGCGTGTGACAACGAACTCAACGCTCATCAAGGCCAATCCAGTCAGTCGTGACTGTCCGATGATGTTTCTCAAGAATGTTTTCAGCCTCCTCAACGAGGATACGCTCTGGTGTCGCCGTCGACACGGGTAGCGTCACGATTATTGAAAGTAGCTTGTAAATCATGGGGAAAATTACTGCGTCACAGTTGTCCAGCGCTTCTAGTGCATAGATATATAAATACTACTCGTAGAGTATTCATTTCTATGTTCTAGTGGTGTAGTGGGCCATTGAGCAGTATCTATTTTTGACCATTTCGCTCGCCGCACCGTAAACTCCCCTTCAAAACTTGTTGCATCAGCCTCACAGAGAAACGGGCTGTAAAATTGATCTGCGCCATGCAGGTCGCTGGTGCTGGCAATAAACTTCTGTGGCACAGGAATGATAGCGACCCCATCCCCGACTTGTGATTAACGAAACGTTCTTTTAAATCATTAATAATATGGTCAATAATTGGGATAAATGTAGCGCGTCTGTAATATTCCTCGTCAGCTGCTACATTGCTTCGGTGTTGTTGACGCCCCACTCGTCGTGGCATAGCTATAGTGAAGTCGTCGCCATTCAGTTGGTTTGCTTGATCCTGAGTTCGTTTGTAAAGTAATGAAAAATGTGTTTCTGCTTGTTGTTTCATTTCATTGGGGGCGGTAATTACGTCGTCAACGTGATCACATGCCGTTGCGAGATCACAGCAGACACCTTGTAAATATTTCCAAAGATTGATCGTTATCGAAAACAGTTTGCTGGCAATGATCAGATTTATGAGAAAATCTTGAATCGCGACCAGCAATTGGTTAGTCGCTTGCGAAGTCTGCCTAGCTGTTTCCCGAATTCCTTAACTTTTCTAAAGCATGCGCTATAGACAAAAGGATTTCATCAAAACGCATCACACTGTCGTGTCTTTGGACCCATCGAGTTTCGCACGTTGCTATTAATGTCCTGTGTCTAGATTCTGGCATCAGACTAATTGAAGGGCTCAGTGGAAAAGTTACCTAAGCCACACTAACTCAAAACTGAGAAAAACAGAGACAAAGTTTAAGCTTCATAATAAATTAATGAAATAAAGTATGACTTAGGCAACTACAAGCTGTTATCTAGCAGTTAAGTAAAAATCACTGTTGACATAGCAGATGAAAAATATGTTTATTAATACCATTATACAAAAAAATTAAGAAATGTTAGGCAACTATGGCACAATAAACTAAGGTTAGTTGCTAACATCAGGCAAATTTGGCACAACAAATAGGTTTACTAGTAACATTAGGCAACTGCTAATCTTCGAAAATGTCTCCATTTTCTTCTTCCGAATCGGGGTCTCCCACTAAATCTATAGCAGATTCGTGGGATTTCAGACTTCTATAAAAATCCGCACGTATTTCGGGAATGTAGCGAGTTGAAAATAAAAGGTTTTCTAGTTTCTCTTGCGTCAATTCTCTTCCATTTGGGTGTAATAAATCTAAATCTGTGTTGGGGTATGAGTGTCTTCCCTTTTTCCTGGGCCAAAGATCCAAAATTGAGAAATCAGCGTCAAAATTGTAATATTGTTTCATTTTTATTGTTAGTGGATTATATTTTTCGAAACGGATCCAAACAGTTTTCAACCATTCGACTTTTTGGCCATCAACAAACTTTTTCCTGTTTGTAATCAAACCTTCCAATGTCTTGCTACTAAAGAAGTCTTTACTAATCATTCTGGTTACGGCAAATTTAGGTTCTTTCTTCTTGCTTTTTTTCACCATATCTACCCAGTCGTTCGGTACAGAAATTTTGTTATAATATTTTTTTGCTTTTTCTATCGTACCAAAATCACGGTCACAAGAATTAAAACTATGCCCACTAATAAAAAATTTATGGTCTATTACCTCGAGCGTCTTTGATTTTTGTAAAAAGTCTGTTAACATGAGCACCATCTTGATGTTTCTATTTTGTCCGCCACATGCATCACTGTATAAAGTTAGATGTTTGACGGAGTCTGGAAGTTGCGTTCTAAAATGCTTATACAAGGAGGATGCTATCTTCTGAGTTCTTCGTGAAGCTTCATTTTCGGCCCACATGTACATAAAACCTTGTCCTAAATTTTCATCATGGATACCTAAATTGTATGTCCACATTTGACGTTTGTAGTAGGCTACACTCGTTTTTAATTCAGGTGTGGGCAGGGTTTTCTGCAGATCAAAGACTAATACACGTTTTGTTTCATCATTAGCGGCTTCTTCGGCATCACGTTTCTTGCTGCTATGTGCTGCTTCTGCTTTTCGTTGATGAAGTTCACGCTCCAGCTCTAAAGCACGTTTATCTTCAGGCGATTTAGAACTTGACTGCAACTCTGCATTAATTTTGTCACATTTTTGGCAAGTGTCCGTGTGTGGCTTGTGAAAGTGTAAATTAAACCTTTTATTAAAGATGTCTCTAAATACATACAACGATAAAGGCTTTCTGGTTTCTTTTTCACATTCTTCTTTGTAGAGTGCATACATTATAGCCAAATTCAAACTGGGAGATAAATAACTTCTGTGTCCATTATCTTTTCTGCTATAGTGGGACTTATAAGCTGGGAATTTCTTTATAAAATTACACACATAGTTTACATCACAAGCTTTACTTTTATTTGCTGGTTCATGTTTTCCTAGCCTGTGGGGAAGCGGTGTACCATCAATAACTTTTCTTTTAAGTGCATTCGTTATTGTTCCATCACAAATCTGTAATGCTAGCCCTCTCATAGGGCTTATTTAAAATCTTTTACCACAGGTAGCTTAAAATCAGTCGAAGTATTATTTGGTTCTTTCAGATATGCATCACATTGTAGCATAAATATCAACAACAGACTTTTAAAATGTTTATTCTATTTAAACTTGTTTATAAGAAGTAACTGGGATGTATATTATTGACAAAAAAAAACAATATTCTTGCGAGTAGTGCCTGGCTTCGTCAGCAACCAGCCTTGCTCTGCTGGAATGTCGTCCGGCCTAACTCACAGGGGTGTAGATCGAGTCCCAGAACTCGTCCGGAAGTTGTTTTGCTTATTCGGGATCCGCTTCGTGTAAATCCGCGTTCGCTAATGGACGCGGTCAAATGCCTCGTTGTGTTTATGTTTGCTAAGAAAACAGAAGCCCAAATTAATACAAATCGTGCCAATATTTACTTACACGGGCCGCTACGATTTGTGCCGGGAGTTGGGTGCGTGATCCTACAGCGGTGCCTGCCGGGCCTCTTGAGCTCCAAGTATTTCCTATGAGAGGAAAAAAACCTTCACCAGCTCAGGCTGCCTGAGAAGTGCTCCTCCAGGTGGTTGCGTCGCTTATAGCGCTGCTGAAAGCCTTGGGGTAGGTATCTAGTTCTGTATTCAGAGTAAATAGTGACAATGCGTGTATTTGCCAAGATTACTAGCTCGAATTTGGGCGGTGAACCGGGGGAATTGAATTACAATGTTATCGAGCTAGTGCTCGGACCTAGTGACAATTATTGTCGGAGGAAGACGAGATCTTCCTCTTAGGGCTGGTTAATAGAAGTCTGAGTGGTCGAGTAGACCATCTCGTGGAGCTGTCCCACTCGATCGTACTCGGGAAATATTAATAATTAACCTAGTGAAGAGGATGCGAGTTTTACGCCACCAATTCAACTAAGTTCTGGGTTAATTGGTAATGGCCCTAGTGAAGAGGATGCAATATTTAGCCACCAATTCAACTAAGTTCAGGTTTAATTAATAATGGTTTTAGTGAAGAGGATGCAATATTTAGCCACCAATTCAACTAAGTTCAGGTTTAATTAATAATGGCTTTAGTGAAAAGGATGCAATATTTAGCCACCAATTCAACTAAGTCCCGGGATAATTAATAACGGTAACAGGTCGGGATTCGGCATTCAGGGAAATAATGGCTCTGGGAGAATCTCTTCCTCGAATGAGCTGCGTACGTACTTTTATACGGCCGAAAGCCTCGATGTGGGGGCGGACAGCGCGCGACGCATCCCCGCTGTTGTTGGACGTGACGTCAGTTCCTGCTTGCTTCTTATCTGTCTGGCCATTGATACAAGGTGTTTTTTATAGTAATGCTAATATAGGCGATGAATACATTTTAAATATTGTTTTAATATTTAGGGCTGAAATTTATTATGGAGACTAGCGTTACACATGCCCTCTCCGTGGGAGGGAAAAAGATCCGTCGGCGTCTTCTTCTAGGAGGTTAACTCTACATCGTGGAGGAACACCTGGAGCGTCTACAGGACAGACTTAGGAATTGCAGGATCAATTCCTCCGGTACTCTAGGTGCCTGGATGATGCAGAATAGCTCCCTGGTTATTCGGTCGTTTGCTTAGAACTTCTTTCCCGGAATAAGACCTACTAGGATAGCATCTTTTCTTTTCATTCGCAGGTATCCTCCGGCGGGCATTTTCACACGGATTTTCTGCTGGTGTTGGAGTCGTTTGCGAGTGGTGACTAGCGGTGGCACGGCTTCTGGCTCGGCGCTGCATGAATTTAGTAGCTCGGGTAGCATGGTTGATGGCAGTTCTGGTTCTGGAAGCTTCATTAGCTTCAACTCGTCGAGCACTTCTCCAAGGAGGTCATCCTTTTCGAGCGATAGTACTGCCTCTGAGATACTGAACAGTTCCTCAAATTTTTGAGCTAGCTGTCTGATGGCCCCTTCTTACTCAGAGGGAAGTCTCGAGAACTTAATATTCACCTGGAGGCTTTCCTGGGGTTGTTTGGGTTCCGGTTGGCTGTGTGCTTTTCTCTCCGGCGTGGCTGGCAGAGGGGACAACATAGCTGGGACCGGACTCCATTTAGGCAATGGCGACCATCGGTCGCTGGACGGCATCTCCGGCGGGTTGTATGCACCCGGGTTCCAGGGGCGGATTTTCTTCTGACCTTTTCCAGGTCTCTTCAACTTGTAGGGCCAACTGCTGGATGGCCGAACGTCCGCTTTATTTCTCACTGGTGGCATTCTTGATTTCACTCAGTAATAACTCGAATAATGACGGCAGGACCTTGGGTTGACCTATATATACTCGATGTCCTAATTACTACCCTTTCCGGTTCCTTGCGGTTGGAGGGACCGTTATCTGGAACTGAATGCTGGCCGATGATATTAAAATTTCTAGAAATGTTTCACAGGTGCGGGAAAATTTTGAAAACATTTTTAGCAGGTGTTTCTTGAAAAATTACCGGAAGGCTCTTTTGATGTCCTTTATATGGACTCCGACTTCCCTTCCGGTGCGGGGGTCGCTTAACTCCACTATGACTGGGGAAATTATTTTTTCGATGACGAAGGGCTCGGCGTATTTAGCTGCCAACTTCGCCGAAATCCCTTCAGCGGCGTCGGAGGGGACTCTATCCCTCTTAAACACCTGGTGGCCTACCTTGGGACGATACTCACGTCGTCTTAAGTTGTAATGGTGGCTCTGCCGAGCGAAGGCCTTGGCGAGATTATTTTTCACTACTTCCATTACATCCTTTAATTTTTGAAGCTGCTCGTGGTATAATCTGGGACTCGTAGTTTCTTCGTCAGGGTCGAAGTCGGGCTCCGCTTCTTCACGTAGCGATCGCGGGGTAGCATCTCTCGTCCAAGATTCAGGAGTGCTGGCGTGAATCCTGTCGATTCATGTTTGGAGGTGTTGAGGGCAAACATCACCTCCGGCAGCCAGGCATCCCATAGTTTTTGTTTCCCTCGCGCTAGTTGCGCAATAATCGTTCCTACCACTTTGTTAGCCCATTCCACGGGGTTGGCCTGGGGGGTATATGGCGGTGTTAACCGGTGTTGGATGCCGTACTCGGCGGCTAAGGCCCTAAAAATTTTACTAATGTACT